>ML779992.1:1179428-1199173 GCA_009831015.1 Picea engelmannii
TGTGCTATCATTTCTTCCGTGAAAATTGTCCAAGTGACGAGTGATTTGCGAGAACAAATCCATCGATACCAAACAAATTGATTAGGTTCTAAATATAAAGAAGCAATTTGTACCTTTTGTGTATGTGGCACATTATGGAGATCCAAGAATTGCTCCATTTGAAGTATCCATGTGATTGGGTCCTTGCCATCAAACTTCCTCATGTCATTCTTAGGAACGTGGTTGGTCTTCAAACCAAAGTTAGAGTTTCTCCATTCTTGATTCACATTCCTTGTGTCCACATCATGAATTTCATCGGATGCATTTTCACTTTCACGTGTCTTCTCTATTATGAAATTTTTCAATACTTCCATGATCTCCCCTTTTAAACCATCTATCTTAGTATCCAACTTAGCTTCCATTGAATCCATATTAGTATCCAACTTAGCTTCCATTGAATCCATCTTAGTATCCAACTTATCTTCCATTGAATCCATCTTAGCTTCCATTGAATCCATCTTATTTTGTAGTTCATTTATGTCCCTATGCATTTATTCACCTTCATCAAGAGTCCAAGTAGGATTTTCTGGAGGCTTATTTCGTGTAGAAGTTCCCTTTTTGGGTGGCATGTTGGCCAAGTATCACTTTTGAACCTTGATTTTGAGGTGGTTTTGCTAGACAATATTTCTTCTATTGTATCTCCCAATTTTTGGCCCTTTTGGGTATGAGACTTTCTCTTATGTATTTCTATGAAATTTCTTCTTTGTAATGCCATAGGTCTAATCAAAATTTGATGTGCAAAGTGGAATTTATGGTAACTTCCCCACAACTTGTCAAGTTTTGGCCTTTCCAGGAGATATCACTTGTATAGTGTGCCCCACACAAAATAATTGATATAAAATTCTGACACTCGCACCCAAACTACTATAGATTGTCGAAGATCCAATACAACCAGTCCCACACAATTTGGATACTCTAGGAAGAAGTTATGATTTTTTTACCTGAAACACCTTCTTGAGACTAGTCAATAGGACTAGTCAGATACCCTATCTTACACAGGGTGTATCTACAAATTTACAATGACCCAGAAGATGAAATTTTTACCAGAGATACATTACTAATTTCTATAAATGGAATTAGGAGTTTAGGTTCTTAAATGTCACAAAAAAGTTTTTATAGTGAAAATTTCACAATGACGCATTTCAGGATGATTCCAAAACCCTATCTTGTACAGGTTGTATCTCCGAAAGTATAAAGCCTTAGGAGATGAATTTTTAACCCAATGTACCTTAATCCATATAATAAACATCCACCAAGTCATTCCTTCTGAAACATTGTATAAAAAAAGTTATAGCGAAAATTCTACGGTGTCTCAAATGTAGCAGCAAAAACCCAAGACCTTGAGCTCTGATACCATATGTTAAGAACCAAACATCAATATAGCATATAAAAACTCAGGAAAAGTACTCAACGCCTTGAAAAAGAGATAATTTCAGATAATAAGCCTCTTCAAGGGGGAAACCTCTTTTTACCCCACTTAAATGTTCAAGTACAAGATGATTCAAAATGAAAATTTCTCCTTGGTATATATAGGAGACTAGGAGGTATCATTACAACTAATGACCTAAAGCCAACATAAATAAAATAACATTACTAATCTAATATGCCCCAATTAATGGGTAATAAATAACATTACTAATCTAATATGCCCCAATTAAGGGGTAATGATCCAATATTAGGGCTTAACGATATGAAATGAATCTAAGCATCATTTGATATCATTGCAAGAGAGACGAATGTAAATAATCTTGCGACAAATTTGCTATACTATCGATGAAAAACATTCGTTGATAATTTTATGCCATTAGTATGTAATTTTGTACAAAAATAATGGATCTTGGGCACTACACCATGGTCAAGGAAAGAGGAATGAGGAACGATGGAGGAACGAATATTGCACTTGGACTAGACACCGACAACATGGACCCGCGAGTGGGGCCAACGTTGAAATTTTTTCAAACAATTTATGGAAGCACTAAAATTTGTTATGGATAAACTATTGGCATGCCTTAACAATATGGGAGGGTTTCTGGACTCAAATTTGAGTGAAACACCCACTTTCTTCCATCATCAATTCATCATGGAAACCATAAACCCTATTTTTCATATGTTCTAGTAGATATGTTAATGATTCCAAGTTTCATATTTGTATTTTACTGAAGGACCAGGAAGTGTATTGCAAAGTATCAAATTGATATTTCAAGTTGATAAACCAAATATGAAATGAATCCAAGAATCATTTGATATCACCGCAAGAGAGACGAATGTAAATAATCTTGCAACGAATTTGCTATACTATCGACGAAAAAAGTTCGTCGATAATTTTATGCCATTAGTATGTAATTTTGTACAAAAGTAATGGATATTGGGGACTACACCGTGGTAAACTAAAGAGGAATGAGGAATGATGAAGGAGGAATGAAAATTGCACGAGCACTAGACAATGACAACATGGACCTGCGAATGGGGCCAACGTTGAAATTTTTTCAAAGAGTTTATGGAACCACTGATATTTTTCATGGATAGACTATTGGCATGCCTTAACTATATCACAGGGTTTCTGGTCTCAAATTTGAGTGACAGACCAAATTTCTTCCATCATCAATTCATCATGGAAACCATAAACCCTATTATTCATATGTTCTAGTAGATATCTTAACGATTCCAAGTTTCATATTTGTATTTGATTGAAGTTCCAGCAAGCATAGTACAAAGTATCAAATTGATATTTTAGGTTGATAAACAAAATATGAAAGGAATCTAAGCATCATTTGATATCGTCGCAAGAGAGACGAATGTAAATAATCTTGCGATGAATTTGCTATACTATCTACGAAAAATGTTTGTCGATAATTTTATGCAATTAGTATGTGATTTTGTACAAAACTAGTGGATCTTGGGGACTACACCATGTTCAAGGAAAGATAAATGAGGAAGGCTGAAGGAGGAACAAAAATTGCACGAGGACTAGACACTGGCAACATGGACCTGCGAATGGGGCCAACTTTGAAATTTTTTCAAAACAATTTCTGGAAGCACTATAATTTGTCATGGATAGACTATTGGCATGCCTTAACGATATGGGGGGGTTTATGGACTCAAATTTGAGTGACACACCTAGTTTCTTCCATCATCAATAAATCATGGAAGCCATAAACCCTATTTTTCATATGTTCTAGTAGATATGTTAATGATTCCAAGTTTCATATTTGTATTTGATTGAAGGTCCAACAAGTGTAATGTAAAGTATCAAATTGAGATTTCAAGTTGATAAACCAAATATGAAATGAATCCAAGCATCATTTGATATCACCGCAAGAGAGACGAATGCAAATAATCTTGCGACGAATTTGCTACACTATCGAAGAAAAAAGTTCATCGATAATTTTATGCCATTACAATGTAATTTTTTATAAAAATAATGGATCTTGGGGACTACACCATGCTCAAGGAAAGAATAATGAGGAACGATGAAGGAGCAATGGAAATTGCACGAGGACTAAACACCAACAACATGGACCTATGAATGGGGCCAATGTTGAAATTTTTTCAAACAGTTTCTGGAACCACTGAAAGTTTTCATGGATAGACTATTTGCATAACTTAATGATATGGGAGGGTTTCTGGACTAAAATTAGAGTGACACACCCACTTTCTTCCATCATCAATTCATCATGGAAACCATAAACCCTATTTTTCATATGTTCTAGTAGATATGTTAACAATTCAAACTTTCATATTTGTATTTGACTTAAGGTCCAACAAGTGTACTGCAAAGTGTCAAATTGATATTTCAAGTTGATAAAACAAATATGAAATGAATCCAAGCATCATTTGATATCGTCGTAAGAGAGACAAATGTAAATAATCTTGCGATGAATTTTCTATACTATCGATGAAAAAAGCTCGCCAATAATTTTATGCCATTAGTATGTAATTTTGTACAAAAATAATGGATCTTGGGGAACACACCATGGTCAAGGAAAGAGAAACGAGGAACGATGAAGAAGGAACGAAAATTACACGAGGACTAGACACCAGTTACATGGACCTGCGAATGGGGCCGACGTTGAAATTTTTTCAAACAATTTCTAGAAGCACTGAAATTTGTCACAGATAAACTATTGGCATGTATTAACTATATGCGAGGGTTTCTAGACTCAATTTTTAGTGACACACCCACTTTCCTCCATCATTAATTCATCATGGAAACAATAAACCCTATTTTTCATATTTTCTAGTAGATATGTTAATGATTCCAAGTTTGATATTTGTATTTGATTGAAGGTCTAGGAAGTGTACTTTAAGTATCAAATTGAGATTTCAAGTTGATAAACCAAATATGAAATGAATCCAAGCATCATTTGATATCGTCGCAAGATAGACGAAAGTAAATAATCTTGCGACGAATTTGCTATACTATCGATGAAAACAGTTCGTCGGTAATTTTATGCCATTAGTATGTAATTTTGTAAAAAATAATGGATCTTGGTGAATACACCATGGTCAAGGAAAGAGGAACAAGAAACGATGAAGGAGGAATGAAAATTGCACGAGGACTAGAGATCGGCAACAAGAACCTACGAATGGGGCCAATGTTGAAATTTTTTCAAACAGTTTCTGGAAGCACTGAAATTTGTCATTGATAGACTATTGGCATCCCTTAATGATATGGGAGGGTTTCTGCACTCAAATTTGAGAGACACACCCGCTTTCTTCCATCATCATTTCATCATGGAAACCATAAACCCTATTTTTCATATGTTTTGGTATATATGTTAATGATTCCAACTTTCATATTTGTTTTTGACTAAAGGTGATGCAAGTGTACTGCAAAGTATCAAATTGAGATTTCAAGTTGATAAACCAAATATTAAATGAATCCAAGCATCATTTGATATCGTCGCAAGAGAGATGAATGCAAATAATCTTGTGACAAATTTTCTATACTATCGATGAAACAAGTTCATCGATAATTTTATGCCATTAGTATGTAATTTTGTACAAAAATAATGGATCTTTGGGACTGCACCATAGGAAAGGAAAGAGGAACGAGGAACAATGAAGGAGGAACGAAAATTACATGAGGACTAGACACCGGCAACATGGACCTCTGAATGGGGCCAACGTTGAAATTTTTTCAAACAGTTTCTAGAAGCACTGAAATTTGTTATGGATAAACTATTGGCATGCCTTAACTACATGGGAGGGTTACTGGACTCAAATTTGAGTGACACACCCACTTTCTTCAATCATCAATTCATCATGGAAACCATAAACCGTATTTTTCATATGTTCTGGTAGATATGTTAAGAATTCCAAGTTTCATATTTGCATTTGACTGAAGGTCCAACAAGTCTACTGCAATGTATCAAATTGAGATTTCAATTTGATAAACCAAATATGAAATGAATCCAAGCATCATTTGATATCGTCCCAAGAGAGACGAATGTAAATAATCTTGCGACAAATTTACTATACTATCAACGAAAAAAATTTGTCGATAATTTTATGCCATTAGTATGTAATTTTGTACAAAAATAATGGATCTTGGGGACTACACCATGGTCAAGTAAATAGGAATGAGGAACATTCGAGGAACAAAAACTGCACGAGAACTCGACACCGACAACATGGACCTGCGAATGGGGCAAACGTTGAAATTTTTTCAAACAGTTTCTAGAAGCACTGAAATTTTTCATGGATAAACTATTGGCATGCCTTAACTATATGGGAGGGTTTATGGACTCAAATTTTAGTGACACATCCACTTTCTTCCATCATTAACTCATCATGGAAACCATAAACCCTATTTTTCATATGTTCTAGTAGATATGTTAATGATTCCAAGTTTCATATTTGTATTTGATTGAAGGTCCAAAAAGTGTAATGCAATGTATCAAATTGATATTTCAAGTTGATAAAACAAATATTAAATGAATCCAAGCATCATTTGATATCATCGCAAGAGAGACAAATGTAAATAATCTTGCGACGAATTTGCTACACTATCGAAGAAAAAAGTTCATCGATAATTTTATGCCATTACTATGTGATTTTTTACAAAAATAATGGATCTTGGGGACTACACCATGCTAAAGGAAAGGGGAATGAGGAATGATGAAGGATCAATGGAAATTGCACGAGGACTAAACACCAACAACATGGACCTACGAATGGGACCAATGTTGAAATTTTTTCAAACAGTGTCTGGAACCACTGAAATTTTTCATGGATAGACTATTTGCATAACTTAACGATATGGGAGGGTTTCTGTTCTCAAATTAGAGTGACACACCCACTTTCTTCCGTCATCAATTCATCATGGAAACCATAAACCCTATTTTTCATATGTTCTAGTAGATATGTTAACAATTCAAACTTTCATATTTGTATTTGACTTAAGGTCCAACAAGTGTACTGCAAAGTATCAAATTGAGATTTCAAGTCGATAAAATAAATATGAAATGAATCCAAGCATCATTTGATATCGTCGCAAGAGAGACAAATGTAAATAATCTTGCGATGAATTTTCTATACTATCGATGAAAAAAGCTCGCCAATAATTTTATGCCATTAGTATGTAATTTTGTACAAAAATAATGGATCTTGGGGACCACACCATGGTCAATGAAATAGAAATGAGGAACGATGAAGAAGGAACGAAAATTGCACGAGGACTAGACACCAGTAACATGGACCAGCGAATGGGGCCGACCTTGAAATTTTTTCAAATAATTTCTAGAAGCACTGAAATTTGTCACGGATAAACTATTGGCATGTCTTAACTATATGCGAGGGTTTCTGGATTCAATTTTGAGTGACACACCCACTTTCCTCCATCAGTAATTCATCATGGAAACCATAAACCCTATTTTTCATATTTTCTAGTAGATATGTTAATGATTCCAAGTTTCATATTTGTATTTGATTGAAGGTCTAGCAAGTGTACTGTAAGTATCAAATTGATATTTCAAGTTGATAAACCAAATATGAAATGAATCCAAGCATCATTTGATATCATCGCAAGATAGACGAAAGTAAATAATCTTGCGACAAATTTGCTATACTATCGATGAAAAAAGTTCGTCGATAATTTTATGCCATTAGTATGTAATTTTGTAAAAAATAATGGATCTTAGGGAATACACCATGGTCAAGGAAAGAGGAACAAGCAACGATGAAGGAGGAATGAAAATTGCACGAGGACTAGAGATCGGCAACAAGAACCTATGAATGGGGCCAATGTTGAAATTTTTTCAAACAGTTTCTGGAAGCACTGAAATTTGTCATTGATAGACTATTGGCATCCCTTAATGATATGGGAGGGTTTCTGCACTCAAATTTGAGAGACACACCCACTTTCTTCCATCATCATTTCATCATGGAAACCATACACCCTATTTTTCATATGTTCTGGTATATATGTTAATGATTCCAACTTTCATATTTGTTTTTGACTAAAGGTGATGCAAGTGTACTGCAAAGTATCAAATTGAGATTTCAAGTTGATAAACCAAATATGAAATGAATCCAAGCATCATTTGATATCGTTGCAAGAGAGATGAATGTAAATAATCTTGCGACAAATTTTCTATACTATCGATGAAACAAGTTCATCGATAATTTTATGCCATTAGTATGTAATTTTGTACAAAAATAATGGATCTTTGGGACTGCACCATAGGAAATGAAATAGGAACGAGGAACAATGAAGGAGGAACGAAAATTGCATGAGGACTAGACACTGACAAAATGGACCTCTGAATGGGGCCAACGTTGAAATTTTTTCAAATAGTTTCTAGAAGCACTAAAATTTGTTATGGATAAACTATTGGCATGCGTTAACTATATGGGAGGGTTACTAGACTCAAATTTGAGTGACAAACCCACTTTCTTCAATCATCAATTCATCATGGAAACCATAAACCGTATTTTTCATATATTCTGGTAGATATGTTAAGAATTCCAAGTTTCATATTTGCATTTGACTGAAGGTCCAACAAGTGTACTGCAATGTATCAAATTGAGATTTCAAGTTGATAAACCAAATATGAAATGAATCCAAGCATCATTTGATATCGTCCCAAGAGAGACGAATGTAAATAATCTTGCGACAAATTTACTATACTATCAACGAAAAAAAATTGTCGATAATTTTATTCCATTAGTATGTAATTTTGTACAAAAATAATGGATCTTGGGGACTACACCATGGTCAAGTAAATAGGAATGAGG
This sequence comes from Picea engelmannii, assembly GCA_009831015.1. Lineage (NCBI taxonomy): Eukaryota > Viridiplantae > Streptophyta > Pinopsida > Pinales > Pinaceae > Picea > Picea engelmannii. The sequence continues at coordinate 1,187,706 of ML779992.1, forward strand.
AACATTGGAGGAACAAAAACTGCACGAGGACTAGACACTGACAACATGGACCTGTGAATGGGGAAAACGTTGAAATTTTTTCAAACAGTTTCTAGAAGCACTGAAATTTTGCATGGATAAACTATTTGCATGCCTTAACTATATGGGAGGGTTTCTGGACTCAAATTTTAGTGACACATCCACTTTCTTCCATCATTAACTCATCATGGAAACCATAAACCCTATTTTTCATATGTTCTTGTAGATATGTTAATGATTCCAAGTTTCATATTTGTAATTGACTGAAGGTCCAAGAAGTGTACTGCAAAGTATCAAATTTAGATTTCAGGTTCATAAACCAAATATGAAATTAATCAAATCATCATTTGATATCGTCGTAAGAGAGACAAATGTAAATAATCTTGCAACGAATTTGCTATACTATCGACGAAAAATGTTCGTCGATAATTTTATGCCATTAGTATGTAATTTTGTACAAACAAAATGGATCTTGGGGACTACACCATGGTTAAGGAAAGAGGAATGAGGAACGATGAAGGAGGAACAGAAATTGCACGAGGACTAGACTCCGGCAACATGGACCTACGAATGGGGCCAGCTTTGAATTTTTTTCAAACAGTTTCTGGAAGCACTAAAATTTGTCATGGATAGACTATTGGCATGCCTTAATGATATGGGAGTGTTTCTGGACTCAAATTTGAGTGACACACCCACTTTCTTCCATCATTAATTCATCATGGAACCCATAAACCCTATTTTTCATATGTTTTAGTAGATATGTTAATGATTCCAAGTTTCATATTTGTATTTGACTGAAGGTCTATCAAGTGTATTGCAAAGTATCAAATTGAGATTTCAAGATGATAAATCAAATATGAAATGATTCCAAGAATCATTTGATATCGTCGCAAAAGAGACGAATGTAAATAATCTTGCGACGGATTTGCTATACTATCGAGGAAAAACATTTGTCGATAATTTTATTCAATTGGTATGTAATTTTGTACAAAAGTAATGGATCTTGGGGACTACACCATGGTCAAGGAGAGAGGAACGATGAAGGGGGAATGAAAATTTCACGAGGACTAGACACCGACAACATGGACCTGTGGATGGGGCAAACTTTGAATTTTTTTCAAACAGTTTCTGGAAGCATTGAAATTTGTCATGGATAGACTATTGGCGTGCATTAAGGATATGGGAGGGTTTTTGGACAAAAATTTGAGAGACACACCCACTTTCTTCCATCATCATTTCATCATGGAAACCATAAACGCTATTTTTCATATGTTCTAGTAGATATGTTAATGATTCTAAGTTTCATATTTGTATTTGATTGAAGGTCCAACAGGTGTACTACAAAGTATCAAATTGAGATTTCAAGTTGATAAACGAAATATGAAATGAATCCATGCATCATTTGATATCGTCGCAAGAGAGATGAATGTAAATAATCTTGCGACGAATTTGCTACACTATCGACGAAAAAAGTTTCTCAATAATTTTATGCCATTACTATGTAATTTTGTATAAAAATAATGGATCTTGGGGACCACAGGATCGTCAAGGAAAGAAGAATAAGGAACGATGAAGGAGGAACGGAAATTGCATGAGGAATAGACATCGATAACATGGACCTGCAAATGGGGCCAACGTTGAAATTTTTTCAAACAGTTTCTAGACGCACTGAAATTTTTCATGGATATACTATTTGTGTAACTTAACGATATGGGAGTGTTTCTAGACTCAAATTTGATTGACACACTCACTTTCTTCCATCATCAATTCATCATGGAAACCATAAACCCTATTTTTCATATGTTTTAGTAGATATGTTAACGATTCCAAGTTTTATATTTGTATTTAACTGAAGGTCCAACAAGTGTACTGCAAAGTATCAAATTGAAATTTCAAGTTGATAAACCAAATATGAAATGAATCCACGCATCATTTGATATCGTCACAAGGGAGATGAATGTAAATAATCTTGCGACAAATTTGCTACACTATTGACAAAAAAGTTCGTCAGTAATTTTATGCCATTAGTATGTAATTTCATATAAAAATAATGGATCTTGGGGACTACACCATGGTCAAGGAAAGAGGAATGAGCAATGATGAAGGAGGAATGGAAATTGCACGATGACTAGACATCGATAACATGGACCTTCGAATGGGGCCAACGTTAATTTTTTTCAAACAGTTTCAGGAAGCACTGAATTTTTTCATGGATAGACTATTTTCATAACTTAATGATATGGGAGGGTTTCTGGACTCAAATTTGAGTGACACACCGACTTTCTTCCATCATCAATTCATCATGCAAACCATAAACCCTATTTTTCATATGTTCTAGTAGATATGTTAACGATTCCAACTTTCATATTTGTACTTGACTGAAGGTCCAACAAGTGTACTGCAAAGTATCAAATTGATATTTCCAGTTGATAAACCAAATATGAAATGAATCCAAGCATCATTTGATATCGTTCCAAGAGAGACGAATGTAAATAATCTTGCGACAAATTTTCTATACTATCGACGAAAAAAGTTCGTCGATAATTTTATGCCATTAGTATGTAATTTTGTAAAAAAATAATGGATCTTCGTGACTACACCATGGTCAAGGAAAGAGGAACGAGGAACGATGAAGGAGGAACAAATATTACATGAGGACTAGATAGCGGCAACATGGACCTGGGTATGGGGCCAACATTGAAATTTTTTCAAACAGTTTCTGGAAGCACTGAAATTTGTCATGGATAGACTATTGGCATGCCTTAATGATATGGGAGGGATTGTGGACTCAAATTTTAGTGACACACCCACTTTCTTCCATCATCAATTCATCATGGAAACCATAAACCCTATTTTTTATATGTTCTGGTATATATGTTAATGATTCCAAGTTTCATATTTGTATTTGACTGAAGGTCCAACAAGTGTACTGCAAAGTATCAAATTGAGATTTCAAGTTGATAAACCAAATATGAAATGAATCCAAGCATCATTTGATATCGTTGCAAGAGAGAGGAATGTAAATAATCTTGCGACGAATTTTCTATACTATCAATGAAAAACGTTCATCGATAATTTTATGCCATTGGTATGTAATTTTGTAAACAAATAATGGATCTTGGGGACTACACCATGCGCAAGGAAAGAGGAATGAGGAATAATGAAGGAAGAACGAAAATTGCAGGAAGACTAGACACCAACAACATTGACCTGGGAATGGGGCCAACGTTGAAATTTTTCAAACAGTTTCTAAAAGCACTGAAATTCGTCATGGATAAACTATTGGCATGCCTTAACTATATGGGAGGTTTTTTGGACTCAAATTTTAGTGACACACCCACTTTCTTCCATCATCAATTCATCATGGAAACCCTAAACCCTATTTTTCATATGTTCTAGTAGATATGTTAATGATTCGAAGTTTCATATTTGTATTTGACTGAAGGTCTAGCAAGTGTAATGCAAAGTATCAAATTGAAATTTCCTGTTGATAAACCAAATATGAAATAAATCCAAGCATCATTTGATATCGTCGCAAGAGAGATGAATGTAAATAATCTTGTGACGAATTTTCTATACTATCGACGAAAAAAGTTTGTCGATAATTTTATGCGATTAGTATGTAATTTTGTACAAAAATAATGGATCTTGGGGACTACAACATGGTCAAGGAAAGAGGAACTAGGAACGATGAAGGACGAATGAAAATTGCACGAGGACTAGACACTGAAAACATGGACCTGCGAATGGGCCCAACGTTGAAATTTTTTCAAACAGTTTCTAGAAGCACTGAAATTTGTCATGGATAGACTATTGCCATGCCTTAACAATATGGGATTGTTTTTGGACTCAAATTTTAGTGACACACCCACTTTCTTCCATCATCAATTCATCATGGATTCCATAAACTCTATTTTTCATATGTTCTAGTAGATATGTTAATGATTCCAAGTTTGATATTTGTATTTGACTAAAGGTCCAGCAAGTGTACTGGACAGTATCAAATTGATATTTCAAGTTCATAAATGAAATATGAAATGAATCCAAGCATCATTTGATATCATCGCAAGAGAGATGAATGTAAATAATCTTGTGACGAATTTGCTATAATATCGTGGAAAAAAGTTCGTCGATAATTTTATGCCATTAGTATGTAATTTTGTACAAAAATAATGGATCTCAGGGACCACACCACTTTAAAGGAGGGAGGAGCGAGGAACGACGAGGGAGGAATGGAAATTGCACGAGGACTAGACACTGACAACATGGACCTACGAATGGGGCCAACTTTGAATTTTTTTCAAATAGTTTTTGGAAGCACTAAAATTTGTCATGGATATACTATTGGCATGCCTTAACGATATGGGAGGGTTACTGGACTCAAATTTGAATGACACACCCAGTTTCTTCCATCATCAATTCATCATGGAAACCATAAACCCTATTTTTCATATGTTCGAGTAGATATGCTAATGATTCCAAGTTTCATATTTGTATTTGAATGAAGGTCCAACAAGTGTATTGTAAAGTATCAAATTGATATTTCAAGCATATGAAATGAATACAAGCATCATTTGATATCGTCGCAAGAGAGACAAATGTAAATAATCTTGCGACGAATTTGCTATACTATCGACGAAAAATGTTCGTCGATAATTTTATGCCATTAGTATGTAATTTTGTACAAAAATAATGTATCTTGGGGACAACACCATGGTCAAGGAAAGAGGAATCAAGAACGATGAAGGAGGAATGAAAATTGGTGAGGACTAGACAACGACAACACGGACCTGCGAATGGGGCCAACATTGAAATTTTTTCAAACAGTTTCTGGAAGCACTGAAATTTTTCATGGATAGACTATTGACATGCCTGAACGATAGGGGAGGGTTTCTGGACTCAAATTTGAGTGACACACCCACTTTCTTTTACCATCAATTCATCATGGAAACCATAAACCCTATTTTTCATATGTTCTAGTAGATATGTTATCGATTCCAAGTTTCATATTTGTATTGGACTGAAGGTCCAGTGAGTGTACTGCAAAGTATCAAATTGAGATTTTAAGATGATAAACGAAATCTGAAATGAATCCAAGCATCATTTGATATCGTTGCAAGAGAGACAAATGTAAATAATCTTGTGACAAATTTTCTATACTATCGACGAAATAAGTTCCTCAATAATTTTATTGCATTAGTATGTAATTTTGTACAAAAATAATGGATCTTGAAGACTACACCATGGTCAAGGAAACAGGAATGAGGAACGATGAAGGAGGAACAGAAATTACATGAGGACTAGACACTGGCAACATGGACCTGCAAATGGGGCCAACGTTAAATTTTTTTCAAACAGTTTCTAGAAGCAGTGCAATTTTGTCATGGATAGGCTATTGGCATGCCTTAATGACATGGGAGCATTTTTAGACTCAAATTTGAGAAACACACCTAGTTTCTTCCATCATCAATTCATCATGGAAACCATAAACCCTATTTTTTATGTTCTAGTAGATATGTTAATGATTCCAAGATTCATATTTGTATTTAAATGAAGGTCCAACAAGTGTACTGAAAAGTATCAAATTTATATTTCAAGTTGATAAACCAAATATGAAATTAATCCAAGCATCATTTGATATCATCGCAAGAGAGACAAATGTAAATAATCTTGCGACGAATTTGCCATACTATTGACGAAAAGAGTTTGTCGATAATTTTGTGCCATTAGTATGTAATTTTGTACAAAAATAATGGATCTTTGGGTCTACACCATGGTCAAGGAAAGAGGAACAAGGAACGATGAAGGAGGAATGAAAATTACACGAGGACTAGACACCGGCAACATGGACCTACGAATGGGGCCAACGTTTAAATTTTTTCAAACAGTTTCTGGAAGCACTGAAATTTTTCATGGATAGACTATTGCCATGCCTTAATGATATGGGAGGGTTTCTGGACTCAAATTTGAGTGACAAACCCACTTTCTTCTATCATCAATTCATTATGGAAACCATAAACCCTATTTTTCATATGTTCTAGTAGATATGTTAATGTTTCGAAGTTTCATATTTGTATTTGACCGAAGGTCCAGCAAGTGTACTGGAAAGTATCAAATTGAGATTTCAATTTGATAAACCAACTATGAAATGAATCCAAGCATCATTTTATATCTTCGAAAGAGAGACGAATGTAAATAATCTTGGGACAAATTTGCTATATTATCGATGAAAAACGTTCGTCGATAATTTTATGCCATTAGTATGTAATTTTTTACAAAAATAATGGATCTTGGGGACTACACCATGGTCAAGGAAAGAGGAACGAGAAAGGATGAAGGAGGAACGAAAATTGTCTGAGGAACGAAAATTGTACGAGGACTAAACATTGACAACAGTGACCTGCGAATGGGGCCAACGTTGAAATGTTTTCAAACAGTTTCTGTATGCACTGAAATTCTTCATGGATAGACTATTTTCATGAATTAACTATATGGGATAGTTTTTGGACTCAAATTTGAGTGACACACAAAATTTCTTCCATCATGAATAAATCATGTAAACCATAAACCCTAATTTTCTTTCAAAGTACTCAATTTGGTTGACGCAAGTTTTAGGATTTCTTTGGTCTTTCTTCATTTTTCTTTTAGGTTCTACATTAATGTATATACAATATATCTCCATCATATTTTTGATGAAAAATCCCTCTATTTTATTGATTGCTCAATCAATACCATCAAGATACTAGAGGCGGGCAACAGTGACATGTGAATGGGGCCAACGTTGAAATGTTTTCAAACTGTATCTGTATGCATTGAAATTTGACCTGGATAGACTATTCAAATGCATTAACGATATGGGACAGTTTCTGGACTCAAATTTGAGTGACACACATACTTTCTTCCATCATCAATTCATCATGGAGACCATAAATCCTATTTTTCATATGTACTGGTAGATATGTTAATGATTCCAAATTTCATATTTGTATTTTACTGAAGGTCCAACAAGTGTAATACAAAGTATCAAATTGAGATTTCAAGTTGATAAACCAAATATGAAATGAATCCAAGCATCATTTGATATCGTCGCAAGAGAGAGAAATGTAAATAATCTTGCGATGAATTTTCTATACTATCGATGAAAAAAATTCGGCTATAATTTTATGCCATTATTATGTAAGTTTGTACAAAAATAATGGATCTATGGGACTACACTATGAACAAGGAGAGAGGAACAATGAAGGAGGAACGAAAATTGCACGAGGGCTAGACACCGACAACATGGACCTGTGGATGGGGCCAACGTTGAATTTTTTTCAAACAGTTTTTGGAAGCACTGAAATTTGTCATGGATAGACTATTGGCATGCCTTAATGATATGGGAGGGTTTTTAGACTCAAATTTGAGTGACACACCCACTTTCTTCCATCATCAATTCATCATGGAAACCATAAACCCTAGTTTTCATATGTTCTAGTAGATATGTTAATGATTCCAAGTTTCATATTTGTATTTGACTGAAGGTCCAGCAAGTTTACTATAAAGTATCAAATTGAGATTTCAAGTTGATAAACCAAATATGAAATGAATCCAAACATCATTCGACATCATCGCAAGAGAGATGAATGTAAATAACATTGCGACGAATTTGCTATACTATCGACGAAAAATGTTCGACGGTAATTTTATGCCATTAGTATGTAATTTTGTACAAAAATAATGATTCTTGGGGACTACACTATGGTCAAGGAAAGAGGAACGAAAATTGCACAAGGACTAGACACCGACAACATGGACCTGAGAATGGGGCCAACATTGAAATTTTTTCAATTAGTTTCAGGAAGCACTGAAATTTTTCATGGATAGTCTATTGGCATGCCTTAACAATATGGGAGGGTTTCTGGACTCAAATTTGAGTGACACACCCACTTTCTTCCATCATCAATTCATCATGGAAACCATAAACCCTATTTTTCATATGTTCTAGTAGATATGTTAACGATTCCAAGTTTCATATTTGTATTGGACTGAATGTCCAACAAGTGTACTACAAAGTATCAAATTGATATTTTAAGATGATAAACCAAGTATGAAATTAATCCAAGAATCATTTGATATCATCGAAAGAGAGACAAATGTAAATAATCTTGCGACGAATTTTCTATACTATTGACGAAATAAGTTCCTCGATAATTTTATTGCATTAGTATGTAATTTTGTACAAAAATAATTGATCTTGGGGACTACACCTTGGTCAAGGAAAGGAATGAAAATTGCGTGAGGACTAGACACCGACAACATGGACCTGCGAATGGGGCCAATGTTGAAATTTTTTCAAACAGTTTCTGGAAGCACTAAAATTTGTCATGGAGAGACAATTTCCATGCGTTAACAATATGGGAGGGTTTTTGGACTCAAATTTTAGTGACACACCCACTTTCTTCCATCATCAATTCATCATGGAATCCATAAGCCCTATTTTTCATATGTTCTAGTAGATATGTTAATGATTATAAGCTTCATATTTGTCTTTGACTGAAGGGCCAACAAGTGTACTGCAAATTATAAAATTGAAATTTCAAGTTCATAAACCAAATATGAAATGAATCCAAGCATCATTTGATATCGTCGCAAGAGAGACGAATGTAAATAATCTTGCGACGAATTTGTTATACTATCGAGGAAAAAAGTTCGTCGATAATTCTATGCCATTAGTATGTAATTTTGTACAAAAATAATGTATATTGGGAAATACACCATGGTCAAGGAGGGAGGAAAGAGGAACGATGAAGGAGGAACAAAAATTGCATGAGGACTAGACACCGACAACATGGACCTGTGAATGGGGCCAACTTTGAATTTTTTTCAAACAGTTTCTGGAGGCACTGAAATTTTTCATGGATAGATTATTGGCATTCCTTAACAATATGGGAGGGTTATCGGACTCAAATTTGTGTGACACACCTAGTTTCCTCCATCATCAATTCATGATGGAAACCATAAACCCTATTTTTCATATGTTCTAGTAGATATGTTAATGATTCCAAGTTTCATATTTGTATTTGAATGAAGGTCCAACAAGTGTATTGTAAAGTATCAAATTGATATTTCAAGTTGATAAACCAAATATGAAATGAATCCAAGCATCATTTGATATCGTCGCAAGAGAGACAAATGTAAATAATCTTGCGACGAATTTTCTATACTATCGACGAAAAAAGTTCGTCGATAATTTTGTGCCAATAGAATGTAATTTTCTACAAAAATAATTTATCTTTGGGACTACGCCATGTTAAAGGAAAGAGGAACTAATAATGATGAAGGAGGAACTAAAATTCCATGAGGACTAGACAACGACAACATGGACCTGCGAATGGGGCCAACATTGAAATTTTTTCAAACAGTTTTTAGAAGCATTGAAATTTATCATTGATAGACTATTGCCATGCCTTAACAATATGGGAGGGTTTTTGGACTAAAATTTGAGTGACACACCCACTTTCTTCCATCATCAATTCATCATGGAAACTATAAACCCTATTTTTCATATGTTCTAGTAGATATGTTAATGATTCCAAATTTCATATTTGTATTTGACTGAAGGTCCAACAAGTGTACTGCAAAGTATGAAATTGAGTTTTCAAGTTGATAAACCAAATATGAAATCAATACAAGCATCATTTCATATCGTCGCAAGAGAGACAAATGTAAATAATCTTGCGACAAATTTGCTATACTATTGACGAAAAAAGTTCATCGATAATTTTATGCCATTAGTATGTAATTTTTTACAAAATAATGGATCTTGGGTACTACACCATGGTTAAGGAAAGAGGAACAAGGAATGATGAAGGAGGAATGAAAATTGCACGCGGAATGAAAATTGTACAAGGACTAAACATCAACAACAGTGACCTGCGAATGGCGCCAAGTTTGAAATGTTTTCAAACAGTTTCTATATGCACTGAAATTTTTCGTGGATAGAATATTGGCTGTCCTTAATGATATGGGATGGTTTTTGGACTCAAATTTGAGTGACACACACAGTTTTTTCCATCATTAATTAATCATGTAAACCATAAACCCTAATTTTCTTTCAAATTACCCAATTTTGTTGATGCAAGTTTTAGGCTTTTGTCAGTCTTTCTTCATTTTTCTTTTAGGTTCTACATTAATGTATATACAATATATCTGCATCATATTTGTGATGAAAAATCCCTCTATTTTTTTGATTGCTTAATCAATACCATCAAGATACTAGAGACGGGCAACAGTGACATGTGAATGGGGCCAACGTTGAAATGTTTTCAAACTGTATCTGTATGCATTGAAATTTGACCTGGATAGACTATTCAAATGCCTTAACAATATGGGAGGGTTTCTGGACTCAAATTTAACTAACACGCCCACTTTATTCCATCATAAATTCATCATGGAAACCATAAACCCTATTTTTCATATGTTCTAGTAGATATGTTAATGATTCCAAGTTTCATATTTGTATTTGACTGAAGGTCTAACTAGCTTGCAAAGTATCAAATTGATATTTCAAGTTGATAAAACAAATATGAAATGAATCCAAGCATCATTTTATATTTTCGCAAGATAAACAAATGTAAATAATCTTGCGACGAATTTGCTATAATATTGACGAAAAAAGTTCATCGATAGTATAGCTAATTCGTCGCAAAAATATTATGTTTAATTTGAATGGTGTTACGTGGTTTGCAAGGCGTGTAGGGATTATATTATGGTGCAATGTAGTGCATTCTATAAGAACAATCTCTATGCCAAACCTCAAAATGGATAGTACCATATCTTGTTCATAAGACAAATATTCTTGGTAAGTTTCCTTTATGGATATGGTGGCTCAAGCCCTCAGTACACAAGATGTCTCACAATGAAATGTAACAATTTTACTATTGAATGATAGTGCTATGTCACCCATGGTTAAGGGAATAAATTAAGGTTCTTATGTTCTATTTGAATCTTCTTAGAATTGAGATTTGTTACATAGTCGTTGAAAAAAGACAAAAGACTTATGTAGCAGATTTAATTTGGTCTTTGTGTGGGAAATTTTATGCCATTAGTATGTTTTGTACAAAAATAATGGATCTTGGGCACTATACCATGGTCAAGTAATGAGGAATGAGGAATGAGAAATGAGGAATGAGGAACGAGGAACGCGAAACACGGAACAAAAATTATAGGAGGACTAGACATCAACAACATCAACCTGCGAATGGGACCACGGTTAATTTTTTTTCAAATAGTTTCTATATGCACTGAAATTTTTCATGGATAGACTATTGATATGACTTAACGGTATGGGAGGGTTTTTGGACTCAAATTTGAGTGACACACCCACTTTCTTCCATCATCAATTCATCATGGAAACCATAAACCCTATTTTTCATATGTTCTAGTAGATATGTTAATGATTCCAAGTT
>ML779992.1:1231507-1246465 GCA_009831015.1 Picea engelmannii
TACTACAACACTAAGTGCTTTTGGAATTGAGCATATATAGTGCGCAGCTATCTTTGAAACAAAAGACTTCCCTGGGTTGATAATTTATGTTTCACTTGGTTGTTTGAAATTAATTAAGCAATTATAGTGACCAACACCTGTAAGCCACCGAAAGCACAATTAATGACAGAATGCTCATATTTTTTCCCAGATCGAAGTTTTTGGTATCCATATCATGTGAAAGGGGTTCCAAATGAAAGATAAAGATTAAAGAGATACAGATCATCACCCTTTTCAAGTTTTTGAGGCAGGTATTAAGGCAAAAAGGTTAAGTGGCTTTAAAATTCTTGGTAAAGATTTTCCATTTGTCAAAGTAGGATTTGAAAGTGCCTTGTCATCATTTTGACAATTATTGAAGATATCATATATGGCTTAAGCGATCGATATTGTGGAAGATTTAGTTGATAAGACTTTGACCCTTAAAGTAGGACTAGATTTTGAATTATAATAGTTTCGATTTTATTCTATTTTGAGTATTTTAGATCCATTTTCATAGGATCTTGAGCCATTATGTAAAGGCTATAAAGCCTATTATTTTGAATAAAGTAGGGGGGACTGACAGAAAAGGGTGGCTTGGGAATGTTACCGTCTATTATAGAAACATTTCAAATCTGTAAATGACTTTATGAATGAATACAAAGGCACTATATTTCCAGATTCCTGTGTTGTGTTTAAGTGGTAAAGTTTTTTCCCTAATGTAACTCATTATTTTCCTATTACACATACTTTTCTTTCTGTATTGTTTATGAGAAGATAATGTGCAGGATTTGTTTTTAAACACCCTGTGCTGGCTCGAAACAATATTTATGTTTTCTTCCAAGTTTGAAGTGTAGAATTCAGTTGTACTCTACTCTATATTTGAAATGAATTTCAATCTTTTCTTCATATTTTAAAGCATAACTCATTTTTTTGATATAATGCATATGTTAAGTGTTTAGAGAAATACACAATAAAATATTTCACAATATGATTTTTATAGGGAATACCTTGTAGATATTTCCTTACCTCCAACATTAGAATTTTCTTACAACACATCATTTAACCACACTCTCTTTCGTGCATGGGTCAATGTTAAAACATTACTTACAATTGGATAACTTTTCCCATTTTGTGGTAACAACTATGTAATTCCCCCCTCTAAAATATTACGAGAATATCTAGGATTTTTTATACTCATCCATGGTTGTTCAAACAAGTTGGTAGTTTTGAAGTTATTTCAATGTCATATAATGTTACTCCCTTATTGACTAGTATTTGAGGGTTGCAACATGTATATATAACATATCAACATCCTTAAAGGATCCTCCTCTCATGGGAAGGTCACTCCCTTTAATAATCTCTTTATCTTAGGTAAACCCTCAACTTGGTCATCATTTTACATTAAGAAGGTTTCCTCCATGTGGCTTATGGATAAAGAAAAAATACCTCCAATCTTGGATCTCCAAATATTATGGATATTTCCTAAAGGATATAATGTATGATTGAGTACAAATGTTATAATTTTATTCATTATAGAAATTCTCATTGTGGAGATGACACTATGATAGATCATGCCAATGGACCCTAGTTCATTGACGATGTGGGACTCTTTATAAGGCCATGTACTCACATATGCACACCTTGTGACCTTTGTTCCCAATAACCACATCCTCCTCATTGACATTTTTCTTACCTTTCTTAGTGGATGGAATACTAGAATACTAAAGATTGCCCTTTTTCTTACCTTTATTATGCAAGAGCTAGTCATCCAAAGTAGGAATGCATACATTAATGTTAAGGCTATACAATTATTACTTGTTGAAGTTCTTATATGACAATACAATCCAATTGAACCATTCCAAATTCTCTTGTAAGACTAGATTGGGATGTCCATGTTCAAATTCCCAATCTCATAGATCTCTCCATCTGAAGTTCATTTTTAAGAAAAAAATAAGAATGTATCTACCCATATGTGAAATGTTAGAATGTCGTACTTTCCATGTCAAAACAGAGTCACAAGAAAATTTTAATCCTCTTTAGACAAAATCATCCTAATACTAAGTTGTAAGAGTTGAAACTACCTTTTCCCTTTCTTCCCAAACTATTCGAATTAGTGAAAAAGAACCACCAATCATGAAATCACTTGAAGCAACATTCACATCATTGAGGGTGAAACATTTATTTATTTTGGATCTAAATTTTCCTTTAACAATTATGTATTAGGTCAATGTTTTTGAAGGTTCATCACCAATCATTGAACTCACTATCTTCTTTCCTGACATGCTCCCTCCATGCATAATTATATTAGTTTATATGAGGCCTTTGCCTTTTTTAGGCAAGGAAAATATGCTCCGTGAAACCAATATTGACAATGCATGGTCCACCTCATTCCATGGTTCAGAGGATAAATCTAGGGAATGATTCCCTAAATTAATATTATTGATATGTTGTTCCACAATCAAGGCCTTACACCACAACATAGACCCTTGAAAGTGGAACTTTGCAATACAAGTGGACTATAGTCATGAACCTAAGAACCATCCATGATGATCAAGAAGACCTCATAATGTCACCCATATTCAACTTATTGCATGCAAAAGACTCCCTAGAGAGGATTCATGTCATGGTTTCTAGGTTTTGTTGATGGTGATTCATGAGCTCGAGAAGGTTTAGTTAGGGCTTTAGGCCATTGTTTTGAACTTGACATGTTTATGCCTCTACACTCATTTTCAATGTACAAAACCTAATCATGATGCCTATATCCTTCTTAAAGGCCAAGTAAGTTATGTTATGTTGGTTTGAGGACTTGTTCAAGGCTCTTGATGACAACTTGTTCACCCATCCATGGTCTTGTGTGGTGATCTGAGGAATTATTGATGGTCCTTGAGCTAGATATGGAATAGAAATTGCATTGATTTCATCTTATGAGTTTTTTTTTGGATCTATATAAATAATTTAGGACCTAGATGTCATATTCTAGGGAATTTCCATGACATTTCAAAATATTTCCAACAAATATTATACATATATGGAAATGACAAATGATGACAATGAGACATCCATTATGAAATTTAATGCAAACATGGATGATCTCAAAGATTATGTGGGGACATAAGACATCCTTGAGTCTTGAAACTCTCCCATACCCTCAAGACATGTGTCTAGTTTAACCATGTTGAATTTTGATGAATACATGCACAGTTTGAAAAAATTTCAATGTTACCCCCATTCACTGCTCATTGTGAGAGGTTGATGCAAGATGACATTGGTGATGGGTGTATTTGAAGTGCCATGACATTTCAAGAGAGATCCGATAAAGATTATATAGATGGAAATAATGAATGATGACAATGAGACATCCATTATATTGAATGTTGATGGAAACATGGACGATCTCAAATATTATGTGGGGACATCAAACATCCTTAAGTCTTGAAACCCTCCCATACCATCAAGGAAACTATCTATTCTAACCATGTCAAATTTCAATGCATACGGGAACAAATTAAAAATATTTCAATGTTGGCGCCATTCGGTGGAATAAATTTGTGATGGGTGTATTGGAGGTTCTATGTCAAATTTCAAGATAGTTCTGATAATGATTCTATAGAAGGGAATGACGAATGATGGAAATGAGAGGTGCATGATGAAAATTGATGAAAATTTGGATGATCTCAAATATTATGTAGGGATATCATACATGCTTGAGTCTTGAAACCCTCCCATACCGTCAAGGCATGTGTCTAGTCTAACCATGTCAAATTTCGATGCATACATGCACATATTGAAGAAATTTCAACGTTGGCCACATTCATTGCTCACTATGCAGGGTCGGTGCATGAAATTTGTGGTGGGTGAATTGAAGCTTCTATGACATAAACTCGACTTGGTAATTCAATAATCAAACCCTCATTAAGTATTATGTGGGGACATCAAACATCATTAAGTATCAATATTCAAGTTTTATAGGTTTGCTAAACAATATTTAAAATTTCATAAAGTAAGTAGTTTAGATCCTTCTTAAATTCCAAATTTTATAATGGTGGAGAAGACTCCCTCGCCCTCACATGTAAAACTCCCTCACCCTACTAGGTGTTGTTCATATCTCTTGAGCTTGTGAAGCTTCAATTAGGGCTTATGGTCATTGTTCCCCCCTTGACCATGTTTAAGAATTAAGACCCATTTATAATGCATAAAATCTACTAATGATTCCCACATCCCACTCATAGGCTTGCAAACAATCCATACAATGGACTCATGTGTTGGATCAAGCACTCATTCAAGGCTCTTGAGCTCAAGAATATTCAACAATATATTGAGGCACTTGTTTTCCTTCCTCAACCATGGTAAATATTCTATGATATATACTCAGTGCACAAAACTTCCTATTGGAGCCCATATCCAACATTGATTCTAAAAACCCCTTAGATAGGGCTTGTATTATGGTTTTCAGGTGTTTTTCATGGTGATTGATCCTAATAAGTGATGTTTAGGGAATAAGGTCCAAGTTTTTTCCTACCCTAGCCATGGAATTTGAGCTTAAGAAGGTTTAGTTAAGGCTTAAGATCCTTCTTTTCCCCTTAACCATGTTAATCCCTCAAGACCCATTTCTATTGTACAAAACCTACTCATGGAACCATATCCTTCTTTGGATTCTAAAGAACACCAACTACAGTCCTAAGAACCATTCCTAATGGGGGGGTCTGAAACATTTTTATTTACGGCATATGTTGTGGTTTAATCATGGTACTTGTGTCCCTCAAATAGTCAAAAAACAACCTATAAGGGTCCTATGTGATGGCTCAAGGACTCATCCAACACTATATCCTGAGAAGTTGTGTGGGTTGTAGTTGTTTTTCATAGAAATTAAGCCTATGAATGTTCACTTAGGGAACAAGTCCCTTGTTTCCCTCCCTTGAGCTTGGTTAGATCTTGAGACCCATTCTTGGTTCAAAACTAACTTATTCATGGTGCCCAAATTTCACTTGGAGGTGAATGATATGTTACATAGGTCATGTGTGTTGGTTTGACTACTTGTATATGGTTATTGAGCTTGAGAAGCAGGGTTTAGGGTTGAACACTCTTGTTTCCTTTCATCAACTATAGTCATGAACCTAAGACCCATCCATGATGAATAAGACCTCATAATGTCACACATATTCAACTTGTATGCCAAAGACTCCCTAGAGAGGACTTTTGTCATGGTTTTTAGGTGTTGTTGATGGTGGTTTAACTCAAGAAGGTTTAGCTATGGATTTAGGACATTGTTTCAAACTTTCCATGTTTATGCCTCTACACACATTTTCAATGTTAAAAACCTAATCGTGATTTATATATCCCTCTTAAAGGCCAAAGTTTTTTTATGTTGGTTTGAGGACTTGTTCAAGGCTCTTGAGATTTAGAATCTTCAACAATATTATAAGGAACTTTGTTTCATTCTTTAATGATATATGATGTCATGTGACCCATCCACGGTATTTTGTGGTGACCTGAGGACTTGTTCATGGTGCTTGATCTAGATATGATATGTTTGTGGATTATGTTGTTGTTTCCCTCCCTTTACCATGGTTAAGGGCTTGAGGCTTGTTTGCCTACCACAACCATGGTCAAGGCCCCGATACCCATATGTAGAATGCAAAACATATAAATGGAACTCATGTCCAAATCTTAGGCCAAATACATTGAAGTCAGAGCTCATGGCATGGTTTCTAGGTGTTGTTCATGGCACATGAGCTTGAGAAGGTTCAATTATGGATTAAGTCCTTTATTCCCCCCTTAACCATTTTTAGGTGTTACGACCCATTTCTAGGGAACAAAACCTACTCATGGCACCTGTATCCTACTTGGAGGCCTTCAAGGAAGCCTTACAAATGAGTGTTGTGTTGGTTTGAGGACTTATTCAAGGCTCTCAAACCTAAAAATATTCAAAAATATCCTAAGGTACTTGTTTTCCTTCCGCAACCATGGTTAAGGCCTCTCTACTCGTCCTTACTACAAAAAAAAAATCTAATGTTGTCCTTATCCAAATCTTATGATTATAAGGACCCCCTAGAGAGGGATTGTGTTGTCGTTTCTAGGTGTTGTTCATGATGATTGAGCCTAAGAAGTGACATTTAAGGCCCTCATGTCCCACTCAAGTGCTACAAAAACCTAACCATGTACTCAATAACTATCCCATGTGTGGAACTGAGACATGTTATTTTTTAGGTCCTTTGTTGTGGTTTAATCATGGCGCACCCATATACCTCTAGTAGGCAAAGGATACCCTATGAAGATCTTGTGTCATGGTTCAAGGATGATTTCAATGACATAACTTGAGAATATTCATGGTTTTTCTTTTTGGTGCTTGACTCAAGACTCTTCATTTAGGACATAAGGCTATTATTTCTCTCTCTTGACACTAGTTAGACCTTAATACTAATCATTGATTCATAAATGACCTATTCATGGATCCCATATCCCATTTGGACATTAATGATACCCTATAAAGGTCATATGTGGTGGTTTTAGGACTCATCCTTGGTGCTTGAGATTTCTCATTAAGGTTTAGGGCCAAAGGATCTTGTTTCCCCCCTTTAACTATGATTAACACCCCAAGACCCATCCATGATTCCTATGACCTTGTAATGATGCCCATTTGTTTAATACATGAGACCCATCTACTTCACACTAAACAGTTGGTTCATAGAATGATATTCTATGGCCTAAAAGTTATGTTTTTGTCCCACACCATGATATATATATTAAAATTTAAAAACATTAAAAAAAACATTATATAAAAAATTATATATTAATTATATTAAAATTAAAAACATTATATTAAAAAATTATATATTAATTATATTAAAAAAAATCATTATATAAAAATTTATTTATTAATTATATTAAAATTTAAAAACATTAAAATAACAAAACCAAAAAAATACAAATTTCAAAAAAAAAAATTGCAATGCCCGCGCCCATTCACGACAGCAAGAACTAGAGGAACAAAGGGTGTTCTCACGCTAGCAGAGAGAAACCCTATCATTCCAATACTAGGCATCCATCTAGCAGAGAAAAACCCCACCTATTCTTGGACTAGGTGCATGAGAGAAGCTCCCATTTGGACAACAACAGTTCAACTTCTATTTGGACATCAACATAGGTAGAGAAGCCATACCCGTGGAGTGGAGATATTCAGGGGTTGACATCATGCTGCAAAAATCGGTAATGGGTCTCCAATATCTGATCTTTTTACTAATTAGTTAATGGTTATGAGTTATTTTCTTTGTTGTTTACTAGGGTTTCCAAGCAAATTATAGGCTAGAAACCCTATGTTTCCCAGGGCTAGAAACCTTGCTTCATAGCATGGACAGTACTCGTATCTCACTGTAGCATCCTTGTGAATGTTCATTGTATATTCTAAGAATCTCATTGTAGCTTATCATAGCTTCGAAGGGAGTGTTTTCCCTCATAAATGATCCTCTATATGCAGCTCGATCCTCCTGTAAAATAGAGTTGCACTGATCTCCAAGACGAAAACAATACATCTACTGGGTTGTGGGGAACATACTCCTCATCCATATGAACAGTAATCCAAAAATATTATTCATGAATATCATAACCTATATGTTAAATATCAACATCTCTTTGATCTCCATTCTCCTGTTCCCAATCATATAAAACATTACAATAAGAAAATGGTTCATGGATAGCATTGCTTTTGTCACGTTCTTCTTTAGAATATGGTTCATGGATGGCATTGTTTTTGTCACATTATTCTTTATAATATGGTTGTTATTCTAATGGAATATGGTTTTTATTCTAATGGTTCATGGATGGCATTGTTTCTGTCACATTCTGCTATTATAATGCCCTAGACAATATCCTTGAAGTGGAATATGGTTGCTATTATAATGCCTTAGAATAAGGTAAAATTTTGCATGTATATTACTCTCTAAATATATTGAGAAGATCACATTGAACAAGTGTAAATTATAAGCATGTATCTACACAATACAAACTTCACTCCATTGATTTCCTTGTTAGTTCTTATGTTTCATTACATTTGATCTACAATTTGTCAATTTCATTACACCTACTTCCTCTATAGCCCTCACAATGTGGTACTCCACATCAATATGCTTATTCTTAGAAATATAAGTTGGTTTCTTATTAATTACAATGGTGCTTTGGCTATCACATTCATTTTCTAAACTAGCCTACTTGATAGAAATATTGTTTCATAATCTCAATAACCAAAATGTGTCTTTGATCAATTTTGTTGCAACAACATATCGTGACTTTGAACTAGAAGACGCAATGATGGTTTGTGTCTTACTCATCAACCTCGCTACTGATTGGAAGAAATAAATAAAAATTTCACTTTTGTACGTTTTCTTGTCCACATCTCCAACCCAATCTTCATCGACAAACCGATGTAAGTCAAAACTATCATTACCTTGATCTTGATTACTAAGAAATAAATGTTGGTTCCTTATACATACGATAATATTATTTTAACAACCATCCAATGTTCCTTTATTGGATCAAACATAAATATGCTCCCTATTCCCACTAAAGAAGGTGGAATTCATTCTCACATGACCTCAAGAGGGTTGATCCTCGTTTCCCTAGTAACTTGCAAGCATCCATGCTTAGGGACCAATTGTGCAAGAATTCATTGAGGAAGGTCAATATCAATTATATATAGCTTAGGTTCAACCCCCCTCTACTTTTGTACCCTACAACAATAGTATTCTTGGATGAAGATAAGGAAAGGGAAGATTGGAAAAAGGTGTATAAAGATCCTAGGTACCATGGCAAGGGTGACAATAGCAAATTTTTGGCATATGATTTGAGCAACTTGAGCAACTTGAGCAACTTGAGAAACTTGATATTGAGCTTACTTATGAAAATTATGCAACTATGCAACTTATGCAAGAAGACTTTGATGATGTTCTAACTTGATATTGAGCTTGCTAAGGAACACAATGCCATGTCATCTAATATCTCATCAATGAATGGAATAGGGAACTTCTCCTTGATGGTGATTTTATGAACTTATCTATGCAACTTATGCAACTAGGCAAGGAACAACTTGATATTAAGCTTACTTATGCATCTTATGCAACTATGAAACTTTATGAAACTATGCAACTTACGCAACTATGCAACTTACGCAACTATGCAACTTATGCAACAAGACTTTGATGATATTCTAAATTTATATTGATCTTACTATGGAACACAATGCCATAATTTATGGAAGACTAAGTCATTGGCATTTATGGAAGACTAATTCATTGGTATTTATGAAGATCGAGGTATAAACAAGTCCACACATACCCACTACATTTTCTAATTAAGAATGCACACATTTATGAGATGTGAGCTAAATAATATCACAAAACTTCATTTTTGGGGGGATTGGTTAATTTCTATAGATTCTTTTAGGAAACTTAACCAAATCTTAAGAGGCAATTTCGTAGGTCACTGTCACCCAACTTAACATAGATTCACAGTGGTTCTTAACACAAAAAGGTGTGATATAGAACACTAGTGAGAGTTATACAATACACACATAAATTATGTGAAAGTTTATGCAACCATTCAATAAGGATGCCACACTACCTACACTAGACTTATTATTAATTCAATTGATTTTCATATGAATAAAGATCTTTTGTATTGACTTGATAGGATGTGCTCACTTGCAAGTGAAGCTAGGGATGTGATCATGGAAATGGAAATGGAAGATTATAGTTTCTTAGGTGGTTCATGTCTTCATTAACCATTAGATAGCATTAACCTATTTTTTGCATGTACATCTTCCTATGATATCAAGGATCAAGGGTTGTTATGGAAATGCCTCCAATGGAAATGAAGATAATATTTTCACCATAGTAAGGATATGAAAACGTTTTTTTTTTTTTTATCTTAATGATGACTTTAATGAAGCCACCAATGACAATAGAATTAATAAAGATATTGTTTATATATTAAGGAGTTTTATGGAAGCACTAGCAAATTGAAACCAAATGACTATAGGTTCAAAGATTGGAATTGGTTATATGAGAAGATAGAAAAAAGAGTCTCAAATTGGTGCTATAGATGGTTATCTTGAGGAGGTTGTAGGTTTAATTTCATGAAATTAGAACTTGAATTTATTCCTATGTACTAGAACTCACTAGCACATATACCTAATTTAATATGTTGGAAAAAAGATAAGGGAAAATGTTTTAGTTTCTTGTGGACGGGGAAAAGAGAAAAATAAGGCACCCCTTTGATTAAGTGGAGCAAGATAGCAAAACCAAAAGAAGTTGGGGGATGGGAGCCAAAAAATATTCACAATTTTGACAACCATTGGTAGTAAAGAGTCTATTGAGACTCTTAAATCATGGAGGCCTACATAATCAAGTAACGATGAAAAAATACAATGAACACTTGTCCTTTGAAGATTGGATAAGACTCCCACTAAAATATATATTTGGAACCTCCAATTTCCAATGGTCTAAGGCTCCAATAAAATCCTTCCCTCTTTTTGGGAATTGGTTAGCATGGATAGTAGGAAATGGGGCCAGAGTAATACTAGAGGGAGACCCTTGGGTAGGTTGTGCATGTCATGATACAATATTAGAAGAATTGACTAATTCCTTAAAAAAATAGGGTATCTATCACTTGGATGATGTAGCAGATCTAGAGCTCTCTTTAATTTGTCATCAAGGTTGGAAAAAGATAGATAGTTTGGGTCTTTAAGGAGAAAGAGATATTACGTGGAATAATTATGTGAAAATACTCTAGTAGAGCACCATGATGTTAAGAGATGATGAAGATGAGATAATATGGTTGAAAAATAACTCTTTAGGAAGATTTACTCCACACTTTGGATATAAAGAAATGTTTTAGAGGAGGACCAAGTCAAACATTTATGGTGGTGGAAACCCATATGGAAGATAAATCCCCCCATGAAAACCAAAATTATATTATATTTAACACTTTCCAATAAAGTTTTTACTTGGGAAGTATGCAAGAAAAGAGAATGTCAAGGCCTAGGTAGATGTGTTTTGTGTAAACAAAATGATAAAACTATACATCATTTATTAGTGCATTGTCCATTCACCAAAGAGGTGTGGTAGGAATCTTTGATATTGGTAGGAGGACAAGGTTTACGACAATGAGCTACAATGGTATAATGTTGGGGGAATTGGTTTAATGAAAAGACTTTGAAAGTTCATAGGGCCTTTCCTTGCATAGTCTTGCAAGCCCTTTGGCTAGCTAGCGATGAAATGATTTTTCAAAATAAGGACACTTGTTCTTTTAGGTCATGCATCAAATTAGATTTAATTACAAGGGAATTCAAAAACCTAGATCTATAAAGTCTTGAAGTGTAACCATAAACCCAACTTATGCAACTTTACACAACTTTATGCAACATGCAACTTTATGCAACAATGCAACTTATGAAACTATGCAACTATATGCAACTTATGCAACTATGCAACTAGTATATGCAACTTATGCAACTATATGAAACTATACTTATGAATGTGTGACCTATATCCTCCTAATGCAACTTATGAATTCAACTATATCCTCCTAATGGCTCTAAGTTCCTTCTTAGAGGCCTTGATATCCAACTATGATGCATAAGACCTATGAATGGTGCCCATATGGTGTCCTAATAGCCATTATTATTATTTAAAGCATACCAATGTTGCCCATATTCCAAATTGGAGGCCTTGATCTTGGTCATTAAGCACATGAAGCTTAATCCACCCAAGCACCATAGTCTATTAAATAGGATAGATGTGGTGGTTTGAGGCCTTGTTAATGGCCAATGAGCCAAAGAAAATATGTTTAGGACCTAAGGCCCTTTTTTTCCTCTCTAGTCATGCTACACACCTTGAGACCTATTCTTATTATGAAAATGTACCAAAGGTTCCAAATGCAACTATATTGCAACTATATTCTCAAATATTGGTGAGTGGTCAAATGCAACTATATGCAACTATATCACATCTTATGCAACTATATGCAACTATATGCAAATTATGCAACTATATGCAACTATATTGCAACTTATACAACTATATTGCAACTATATGCAACTTACGCAACTATATGCAACTATATTGCAACTTATGCAACTATATTGCAACTATATGAAACTATATTGAAACAATTTTGTATGCAACTATATTGCAACTATGCAACTATATGCAACATGCCTTATGCAACATGTTTATCCAATGAAAAATCATTCAAAAATTCCATGTAAACTTCAATCTCAAATTTTGTTGAAGTGTTGCCTCCATGACCCAACTTCAAAACACATTTTAGTTGTTGTTGAATGTTTGGTTTTTGAAGAAAGATAGAAGTCAAAACATGAAGATAAAAGTATGTAGTCTTGTTTCCAATGGAAAATTGATTTCAAATTTTTCTATCACCCATTCTAGAACATCCCAAAGTGCTTCCTATCCTTCCACCATGGCCATTTGGGAATATGTATTCCCACACAAAATTTTGAAGAATCAAAAGGATCCTCAACATGAAAGGAGAGATACCCCTTATTGGATATTTATTCATCAAAATAGATTGCCTCTACAATCCCCTCTAGGATGATCAAATTTTGTCCTCTAAGGTCTCTTTGTTATTTCAGTTTTTTGGCATCCCTATTGATTGTCTCCCCCCTTATAGATACTCCTTGGATCCCACCGGTCACATTCTAGCTCCTTGAACGAGGTGATTAGAGAGGATATCCACAAACAATACATCTAGGTCAATTGAAGACCCCCTAAGGGACTCAACCCTAAGATGGCCTTCTACTTCAAGCATTTCGTATAGCTGAAGGATGAACTTATAGTCAAACTTGCTTATACTCAAACACATTGGATGCATATCCTTAGGATTTCTCTTGGCAAGTTTAGGGTTTGCGCTCACCAACTCCCAATTGGGTAAATCATCACATTCCTCGTTAGAGAGGATTTGTCAATTGCGTCAATTGAAATATATTGAGTCAGATGAAAGAGAAACTCATCTTTATATGTCCCATTTATTATAATATTAGAGGGAGGTTCCATTGGCTCTACTAGGAGTACTGGACTTGGGTCGCTCCCTCAATACTTTTCTCCTCTATCCATATCAAAGATGCATATATCTTCTTATATGGGAGGTTTTAGAACATGAGACATGGATTTTATTATATGGGAGGTGTTAGAACACAAGACATGGATCCTATAAGGATTCCTGAGATAGATCTTGTTAGACATTTAATCATTAGTCCACATCATATCCACTAGTCCTTCCAAGTTCATTCATGTTGATGTTGCATTTCCATGTGGTAGAATTTAATTGGACCATGTGTTTAATGAGACAACCATGTTTAAGGATTCCCAAGACAGATCTCATTAGACATTTATGTTGGAAGATTGATTTTTTTCATTGATGTCAACCCTAGTCATGGGTTTTGGACCGCAAGATTGATAAAGGTATTTGGACATGAAGGAAAATGCACATGCATATACAACACCCATGAATGGATAATATAAATCATGCTATTTCTGGTGGTATGTGGCATGTCACATGGATCCTGATGGTTGAGGAGAAATGAAATTTTGAAGATGACAAAGTGAATTGAAAAAGGAAGTACATGTAGGCCCTGAAAATAATTAAAGAAAATAATTACAAAATAAGAAAGTGTCAGGTCGGCCCTAATGTTAAAAGGAAGTGACATAAATGGTATAAATAAATACAATTATACATTCATTTGATACAAGTCGAATTTCAGAGGGAAGAAGAAGTAAAATAAGGCCATATTTCAAGGGAGGATGAAGTCTTTTGGTGATGTGTTCTAAGGTATGTTATTTTCAGGTCATCTTACCATTTTTGCTATAACTTTTTTTATAGAATGCTTCAGATGGTGAAATCACTGTGGTATAAAGAATACATATCAAGGTACCTCTTTTAAAAATTTCAGCTCTTGATTTTCTATAATTATGGAGATACACTCTATGGAATATAGGGTTTGTGACCAGTCCTAAAACTAGTCAATAAACAGGTGTTCTGGGTAAAACAATCATAACTTTTTCATACAGACTCGAAACGTAGTGGGACCACTTCCATTGGAAATAGTACGGACTTTAGTGTCTTTTGTGCGAGTTTCAGAATCAGATGTTAAATATTGAGCACGGGGCATGCTATACAAGTTGGGTCTTCTGAACAGACCAGAATTGAATAAAGTCTACCATTCTTTCTATAACCTCTTTTTGGGAAGGATTCAAGGAGTGAAAATTGAAGGAGTTTGAGAGAATACATTGAGTACCATTATATACAGGATCATAGTACTCTAAGAATTGAATAATTGTAGAAATTGCATAAGTCTCAGAAAGCATTATCAAGTTCTATGTGATGATTGGTTGATGGTAATGTTTTAATGTAAAGTTTTATTATCTCTCATATATTATTGGGTGGAATGAAGGGGCAAGGATAGAGAGTTCAAACATCTCTTGATATTGGAGTATTGTATATTCCTCTTGGAGGTTTATCCCTCCCTTTACATTTGGAAGTTGTAGCTACCTTTGGAAGTCATTACTTCCCTTGAACAAAAACTATTGATTATTTCTCATATATTGTGCATGGTGTATTGTGGTGTATTGGTGTAACTCTTATACTATTGTTCATGGATCATTGGATATAATTGAATGCTTTAAGTATAAGTTGAAAAATGTTTTTAAATTGTACTTGATACTGATTCACCCCCTCTCAGTATCAACAATTGGTATCAGAGTAGGTTGCCTTCAGAACAATTTAACCACTAGAAGGAAAATCCTGAGCAGAAATGGATGACCATGAGCACATTTCAAATGGGATTAAAAAATTTGATGGAAGAAATTATGCATATTGGAGTGATAGAGTGAAAACTTACCTAACGGCTTTGGGAGTAGACATTTGGTACTCAGT
>ML779992.1:1256476-1271641 GCA_009831015.1 Picea engelmannii
AGTTCCAAGAATCCTTCTCATCTAATAAAGTCATGTGAACATCACACCACAAAGTCCCATTCCAATGAAGAATGTAGGTTGCAAAGATGGTGATGGATAAATGGCAAGCTATCATCACTGATCCATAGCCTCAAAATTGTCTTTCAAGAAACAATTGTGTCCCTTTCATAGTGCCATGGAAAAATTCCATTGACACAAATCAATAAGTAATAATAGCAAAGAAAATTCAACAATTGTGTATTACTACTCCAAATGAGGAACAAGAGAGATGGGTTAATGTTTACACCAATCTATGATTGAATCATGAAACCATGTCTAGATTATCATTGATAGTGGGAGTGTGAAGAACATTAATTATGTTGATGCAATGAAGATATTGAGATTGAACATCAATAATCACCAACAATGTCCTTGCCTTCTTAGATGGAAGGGAGTGATTTTCAAGAAGCAATGCTTTGTTTTGTACAAAATTCAATGTTTTAATATGAATTCCTATGTGATATTGCAGTGATGGAAGTATGAAAAGTTATTCTTAGTTAACCATGTATTCAGGATTGACATGGAAAGTAATATGCACAACCTCAAGTGGTATGTTTCTGTTGATGGTCAAGTCTACGAAATTCCAAAAACTACAATTATCTCTTCTAAGAAATCTTGGAAGATCATTACACATTCACAAAAGTTTCTTGTTATCACTATCAGGGATGTGAGATAACCCTATGCATTTGGAAGATGTGTGTTTTCAACCAGAAATGGATGAGATGTTGGGAAACAATAATGCCCATGATTAGATGCAACCCTGAAATAGTGTAGTGATGTATTCATAAATCCACAAGGAGTACCATTGCATTGTGTGGTAAACCATTAAATTTATTTGGCAGTATGATCACCACTATAAAATGGGCCATTTTATCACAAATATATATGGAAGAATGATGCGATACACAATATTTGATATCTCAGTATTTGATATATCTCAGTATTTGATATATGGAATAACTCATTGTATTTGATATCTCAATAGGAAATAAAAATACACATAAGATATCCTTTTGTCTCAGCTCATCTTCCCTGATACTAACCTAGACATATACATTTCATCTTCCAAAAGAGATCCATATATGATTCGTACATAGCCATACAAAATCAATCTATACAAAACATAACATAACTAGAATCATCTTTAGCCTCCAAGAAAACATAATTCTATATCTACCCCAAGACCTATCAACCAAACATCAAAACATAGACAATTGAGTAGCTTCTAGTAGAGAATTTTCCTTGTATTCACATTCCCACAAGGATCGTTGTAGCATGATGGCTTATTTTGACAACATATCCTACCTTTTATTAAAATCCATGTAGATATGGAAAAATGAGGCCTCCTCGAACATAGATTTTTTCTCCAAGCGTAGTGCCATGATTGGCTCCAATACCAAATATGTAATATTAAATTTTCAATTATCCCAATCCATCAAGAACTTAAAATCTCCAAGAAATTGCAAACACCTTTTTTTTTTTTCAGGTGCCACTTTCATCAACATCTAGAGGGTGTAGAATTCAACCATGTTATTTTCTCCCAGTCCTGCTCCATATTTTAAGGAGAAGAAGTGGTAATGATATAAAAGAGTATGACTCCATCACCACACATTTTTGGAGAGACTTGATAAGCTCCATCAAAGAAGTCCCAAGGCTTTGTGAAATCAATACGGGGCTCATGCAATACCCTTTGGGATTTAATATTAATATTAATATCAAAATTGATGCCCAAAATTATTTTTTATTTTTTTTCTAAATAAATTTTGGTTGTCGCATATCTGACGACAACTTTTATTGATTTGATGGTTATTCTATATAAACAACGGAAAGTTTTCATCGAATAGGCGATGACAAATTCTATTGATGCGTCGATTTATCTACATAAACAACAAAAAGTTGTTGTCGAATAGGCGACAACAACTTTTATTGATGCGATGATTTTTCTATATAAACAATGGAAAGTTGTCGTCGAATAGGCGACAACAACTTCTATTGATGCGTCGGTTTAGCTACATAAACAACAAAAAGTTGTTGTCAAATAGGCAACGTCAACTTTTATCAATGTGACAGTTTTTCTATATAAACAACGAAAAGTTGTCGTCGAATAGGTGATGATAACTTCTATTGATGTGTCGGTTTAGTTACATAAACAAAAAAAAGTTGTTGTCGAATAGGTGACAACAGCTTCTATTAATGCGACGATTCAACTATATAAACAATGAAAAGTGGCGTCGAATATGCGACGACAACTTCTATTCTTTCATCGGTTTAGCTACATAAAAAACAAAATGTTGTCATTGAATACGCGACGACATCTTCTATTGATGCATCAGTTTAACTATAAAAGTTGTTGTCACAATTTAGACAAAAAGTTGGTTTGAGATTGTTTGCCTATATCATCGCTTTTGCAACATTTGATCAAGTTCGTTGCAAATGCCAAGTCACCTAAACCGACATTTCAGAGACTCCAAATTCGTCACCATATCAGTGACATAACATCGCATAAGCGTCGAAACAACCATCGCAAAATGGGCCAAATATGATAGTGAATCAATTGTATCATACAAAAAGAATATATCAATGAAATTCATCCTTGTGCGATCCTTTAACTGTAATAATACAAATTTTTTCTTAACTATAATTAAATTTTAAGAATAGGGAGTGGATAGTGAATATGGGAAGGAAATGGGAGTTGTAATGTGAGAAAAGTGAAATAATGGTAGGGAAACGAATGAATATTGTTTGTAAAACCAATTAAGTAATCCATAGAAACAATTATGTATTCAATACAAACAATTCCAACACCAATTAAACAATTACTGTGTTTCAAAACTTGTTCACTGTCCCACATCCAATTTCTGTAAAATTCTCAATTAACACATTGTATAATCATACTCAGAATCACTATTCCTTTCAACAATGTTGTTAAGAGAATACTTGTTTCTTTTCATTTCCTTCTCTCTTTTTTAAAAATAAAATCAAAAGGAACACACAATCACATTGCTTCATCTTTTTCCATCATATATTTCTATAAAATATCAACCAATTCCCATAATTCACAATTTCCCAAATCAAACATAGACACATGTCTTTTCTCAAGTTGAACTGACTTTTTAAAACTTGCTCGATTTCACTCTTTTGATAATATTAACTAATAAAACTTGAAATGAAACCAAAATACAAAACCCGAGCTTCATTTTTGATGGTGTAATTAAATAAATAAATGCACGATGTGTCCATAATCCATACACAGTAAACAATTAAGTCACATTCATCATTTTCCCCAACTTGCAATGATCCCAATCGGGACTAATAAAACACAGAAACATGCACCAACTAACAATTGATACCATGTTGTAGGGGAACAAAATGATCAAGGCATAACGAAAATAGGTAACCCTCTGGCTATACATTACCATTTACGCCCAATCAATCAATTTAGTAAAAAAATGAGCTAGGTTATTGATGAAATTGTCACAAAAAAAGAGATAATCTCTTGACTATGTCTCAATTCTCATCCCCAATCACAACCTTCAACTTGATAAAACAAAGACAATACAATACTCAAAGAAACTATCATAACCACTTAACCAATTTATGACAGTCAACAAGATACCCAACAAGAGTGAGAATAGTTGTGGCTATCAAAATCAGGATCTGTAACAATGAACACAAGAAGTAATAAAGAGTTTGCTCGGTCATCAATGAACAGAGAGATTGGAGGTTGACCATATCAATAATAGGAAGAAACCCTTTGAAACAAGCGTAGTGGGACGATAGTATTTTATAACTCTTAGCTTGTGTAATAGTGTGACAGTTCAGCACTGAGTAGGGTAGGAAACGATGTAGAGGAGAAAAAGTTGTTCATTGTACCGTAAAAAATTACTAAGAACACAGAAAGGAATAACCCTCGGGCCTCTCTTAAGGAAAAAACAATTTATAACAATGCTAGTGGAAATGCAGACCCGAGGTACCACCAACCACCATAAAGCATATATCTTGGCATAATGGCCATCCCATAACCAACTTCATCGATACCAATAACACAAAAATAAGCCCACGACCAGGTGAATAACCCATGACCATGACTTTGGAATATACATAATGAACAAAAGGTAGTTCAAAAACATATACAACAACCCCATAGCAACCCGAATACAACTGGACATAGTTACCATAACTATGAGGAAGTGGCCAAAAAGGATAAATAGAGTGAAACCCCTCCAAGAAAATGCCCATAACTATTTAAAAAAACAAAGAGCCATCACAATTTTCACCACACAGAACAACCAACGAAATCATAACTTCAACAAACTAATTCTTTCATTTGCAAAATGAATAACCACATAGTCATTCCAAAGAGAAGACCTAGGCATTTACACAGTTGCGAGTCTTAGGAAAAAAAACAACATCACATTACTAATCCATCATTCATTTCATACACAGAGTGAAACTCATGGATGGGAGAAAAGAACCATACCTGTAACCAATGGCTTTAAAAAGGCCGAGTTGGTCGAGAAGTTCCTTCCAGGCTTGAATATTGGAGCTTAACCACCAGCAAAACCAAATGAAACAGTAACCATTCTAGGGTGATGACCCGATGGGAGAAGTATGGAGTGGCGTGCATTTACTACACGTCGTTTCCATCTTCCACTGCATTCAATTTCATAGTACACGACATCCAACCCAAAGTACCATACCATTAACCATTCCATTAATTCCATACATTGAAACTTGTGACATATTGCTTGCCAATTGCACCACCCCAATCCATATTAACCATTGCTAAAAACCATACCATACCATAAATCAAATGCACCCAATATAAATCAAATTTAATTCATCTAGCCACTAACCATTTCTAGTTAGGACTAAATCTAATTCCTTTTCATTTTATTTGCACATAACCTCTTAACATAGTATAGTATAGTTCCTTTCCTTGGAGTGTTTTTATAAGTCTCTTTGCATTGATTTTGTTTTGTGTTGTTACTAACATGTGTCTTGTGCAGGTGTAACTAGGTAATCAGTCATGGTGAAAATATCAAATGTAACAACAGTAAATATATGCCACTCATAACATAGAATTTGGAGCTTAGTATAATAGAATCATCACATAAAATGAATTATCCATCTTCCATTATGTCACAAACAAAATCAAGACTACATCATCAACCATATAAGACCTTGTAAGAAGTATCAAAACAACAACATGAAAAGTGTGATATGACTATCATTGAGTCTTTAGTCTACAAAGGGAATCCACCTACTAGTATTATATCTTATTATCACAGTTTCAATAATAGTCTTTAGAAATACTTTGTGGGCAAAATTCCTCATTGCGAATTTTATCGTCAACACCCCTTCAATCATAGTAAACATTAAATCCTTTATTGGGAATGATAGATTTGAAGATCCTCTAATGCTTAAATTTTTGAAACAGACTTGGCCAGATCTTTGAAAATGTTGTAAGTGCAAGAAAATTGAGTGTGTGGTCCCCCATAGAGAAAACTTGGGCACATGAGGAGTAGAGTTGACTTTTGGCCGAGTAATTTGTAAAGGGCCACTAGATTGTGGGTGAGCATTTTCCTTGTTGGAATATTTCTAGTTTAATTGAATCATAGGCCTAATTTTATGTTTAGGGTTCACTTCATTTCATGTGTTGTACATTCCTTGAGAAGAGGGGTCGCCTTCTTGTGAATATATAGAATAAGTGGATGTTCACATAACATCATGGTCATTTATCACTAAATTTTGTTAGGGAAATGGATTTTGCAATGCAACCAATTGTTAAGGATTATAATTCATTTTTAGTTGGTGAGTATTCCTTTGTGGGGTATTTTTTATCCTATTGCATCTCTTGTTCCACAAGCATTGGAGTTATGGAGGTCAAGGCACTGGTGAGTGTAATTACAATGGATCTCATAAATGGTACAAGGGTGAGAACTATGAAGTTGGTTGGAATTTCCTTGCCTAGGTTGTTTGTAATTGTGTTGATATTGATTGGAATTTTTGTTTCCCATGGTGTTGTTATGACAATTTGGTATATTTAACCCTCACCCTTGGTTTTTATTGTTGTTTTTATGATTGTTTTTATTCCCCTTATTCTTCTATCCTTGTCTTAATTGTTTTCTATTTGGCCAGTCTTGTGCATTATGGTGTTCCAATAGTTGACCAAGTTAGGAATTGGGAGGGTGGGACAAGTTTATTTGTAATGGTGGAAAGATGATTAAGACACAAAAATTACCATTGGTGTGTGGTAGATACAGGTGGAGAACCTTGATTGTAGGGATAATATGGGTTATGATGTGGTGGGACACCATAAGAAGTGTTTGGACCCTCATATTAAGTGATTAGGTCACTCTAAAAACTATTTGATCCTACATAAGAGTTGGTTTCCCTCCATAACGACCCCTAGAAAGAAAATGCATACTAGACAAAGACATGTTTCCAAATCGATTTGTCACTAAGCTTAATTCTTGTGATTACATTGGTCTTATATGGCATGTGATTATCCTATGGTTGAAGAAGGTTCATTTGAAGAATATCTAGGGGCATAAAGAATGGTTTTGTATGGACATTGTGATTGGGAGTAAATGAGATCAAATTATTGGACATAAAGGATAACTTATTTTTTATGTTTGGGTAAGTGTAGTTTCCACTTATTTAGAAATGGTGAGAAGCAGAGACTTCAAAAGTCAATCCATTTAAGAGTTTATTAATTAGATCAATTTTACAAAATCTCAATCAAGTAATTAAAAAATTGTCAAAAATACATTAGTTATGGACTGAACTAGGCTATGTGTTGGTGGTAAGATCAAGATATCACCTTTTTTCACTCCCATGAGGATACGTTGGAAAATACTAATCCTAACTGAATCATCGATAATGTTGTTAGAGGAACACCACAAAGTGGTCTTCTCCATCTCTACCTTCAATTTAGGTATGTCTAATGGTAACTTAGTAGGTATAGCTAACAAAATTAGATCATGCATGATAGGGTCATTTGTAAGGTGATAAATGTGGATAGTTAAGGATAGCCATGAATGGTAAATCTTGAGAAGAAGTGAGGTTTGGATTGAAAGAGGGACTCGCATCAGGATTTACTCATACTAGAGAATTGGGAAGTGAAACATTATCCATAT
The DNA here is from genome assembly GCA_009831015.1 of Picea engelmannii. Lineage (NCBI taxonomy): Eukaryota > Viridiplantae > Streptophyta > Pinopsida > Pinales > Pinaceae > Picea > Picea engelmannii. The sequence goes on from ML779992.1 coordinate 1,263,658, forward strand.
TAGAGGTGCACATAGCATTGTTATATGACTCCCTAGGACATGTCTGGAAACTCCCAAAGAAAGGAGGTAGACCAAGGATTCCGAGGGAACATTGAGGTTGATGAGGATACAATGTGGCATTTATGACTCAATGTGGAAGGTCTTAAACCAATATTATGCACAATTCCAATCCCTAAAGTTATGTGATTGTACAAGATTTATTAATGATTAATAGTTTGTTCATAGAAATGACCAGGAGGAACTCTAGGAAAGGGTTGGAACCTCACAAATTGTAGTGACTCTCAAGCAACAAGAAGATTAATTCTAAAAAATATCCTTACCCATGTTTTTTTGTGCAAGATAGGAAATCTTACCCCTATTTTGTTTGCTCCATTCCACCGACGTGCCCTAGATCCTACACCTCGAGCTATCTCCTTGTTGGCTCTCTCTTTGCATGATAGTAAACTATCCCTTGCCAAATTTATATTCTACCTCGGTACTCTGTCTTCTCCTCCCGCAGGCTCTCTCCTGTGCACTATTTGGAATAGGCCAATCTCTCCTCTCTTTGTGTTCGATGGTGAGTTTCAATGTTATAACAATGAGTCGTGTCTAAGTTTTAATGAATTTTTTTTATATGTTTTATTTTTATATTATATTTATAATTTATATTTATGTTTTATGTATATTATATATATATAATTTATATAATATACATATTATATTATTTATATTATACATATTATATTATATTTTATCATATTAATAGAATATATATATATATATATATATATATATATATATATTATAATAAATATTATATTAAAAATAATATATAAATATATATTAGAATATGTTTGGATGGTTTTTTGTATTCACCATCTCTGGGGTTCAAACCATGCTTCAATGAAATTTTTTCCCCATGAGTCAATTTTATTGTATGTTGGCCATTTCTTGATTCTCCATGAATAGCGGGAAGCCATTTCTACCGTGGATGTAGTCTTCATATGAGCCACCTTGAAAAAATATATTATATTATATTATATTATCTTTATATAATTATGCATCTTAGCGCACTAGAAACCCCAAATTTCATTTCTCAGGCATGCACGAGTTTCCTCCCAGCATGTTGGAAACCCCAACTTTCATTTGCATGACACATGTCGGACCCCTCCCAATGTGTGGGAAACCCCAAATTTGGTTGGGTTTCCACTAGTCAATTCCCTATATTCCCTTTTAGCATTATGGAAACCCCAAATTTCATTTTTCTAGCACAGGCCTGCACCCTCTCTTGCCTTTAAGCACACTAGAAACCCCAAATTTTCTTGGGTTGGCCCACGCCTACACCCTCTCTTGCCTTTGAGCATGATGGAAACCCCAAATTTCCTTGGGTTATCCCATGCATGTTCCCTCTCTTTCCTTAGAGCGTGTTAGGAACCCAAAATTTCCTTGGGTTGGCCCATGCCTGTGCCCTCTCTTTCCTTCAAGCACACTGGAAACTCAAAATTTACTTCGGTTGACCTACTCATGCACCCTCTCTTTCCTTCAAGAGCATTGGAAGCCCCAAAATTACTTGTGTTGGGTCGCGCCAGAACCCTTCCTCACCTCCCAAAATGAAGGAAACCTTATGAGGTCATTTCCTTGGTGACTTGGCCTTGTCTCTCCCTCACTCCCTAGTGAGAAGAAAACCTCAAAATTCATTTTCTTGGCATGCACCATCTCCCTTCGATGCCTCTTAGCGCACTAGAAACCCCAAATTGTGTTGGCCAGACATGCATGAGATTTATCCTTAGCCATATTCCAATATGTCCCATAATCTATAATCTACTTATTTGAAGAAAAAAAATTGTTTTCATTGAAATAAAAGGTAGAGGTAGAAAGGGCATGTTATTTATAAGAAAGATTAGAAGGAGAAAGATCCAGCTGGATGTTTCTTTTTTCATGACCTTTTTCTGGCGATTCAATCTTATGAAAACATTTTGACTCTATATGACCATCTCACTGATAAAAAATGGAATGTGTCTCTGTGTTCTTTCCTTTTGAATTATCTCCTTTATCAACTCTTTTAGTAGGAGAAGGACAATAGGGTTTTGGGTCATTTCTCAGTTTGTTGTTGTGATGATATTACTTCTTGGTATGATTGTGGCATTTATTCTATTGTGTCATGAATGATTTCTTAATGGTATCCATGGAGTAGATAACTCCAATATGAAATATCTTATGTTTCTCTTGAAATAGAGATCACATAATGTTTCACAATAAGGCACTCTATAAGAAGTACCTTGACTAAGAAAAGATTCTTGAGTGAAAAGTGAATAGAAAATTAGAGTAGAAATTCCAATGTTTAGAAAGAATAAAATAATCAACTAATTTTCTTCTTTCTTAATGCCATAATCTAGATGTAAGAGCTGAAGGGTCTTAAAATTTTAGAGAAATATTCAATGCAAGTGACATCAATGAGATTCAATGAGATGATTTTTGAGTTGGTGGGATCAAATACAATTTCTTTTACAAAAACAATGTTCCATTTTTTTCCAAGCTGCATATGGAGTATCAAGCCCTTGAAAGTAAAACCACAAATAATTATTGACTAGCTTATCAATGAGTTCATTGGTTGAGTATTTTATGTTGTCGAATATAAATCTCTTCAATGCATCTTGTAGGTAATGTTTGTTCCTATGGTGATTATTAATTTCCCTTACTTCTGCATAAATCATCCATGTGATATTTATAAGAGGAATAATTAGTATTTGTAAGTAGGATCTCACTTGAACTAAAGGAAATATTACAATGTGTAAGTAAAATGAATTTACAAACAAAAGTTGATACTATAGATAGAAACTAATTTAAAAATTATGCAATTTAAAAAAGAATGGTGTGACCCAAAAAAGTTGTTCAAATTCAATAATCATGCCTCTTGGAATTTTAAGAAATGAATATTAGATGGTGGATGTAACACCCAAGGCCGAGCCCCTGTTGAATTGTAATTGTGTTTATAGGATGGTGAGCCAAGTGTTTATAAGATGGAAGATTTATATGTTTATTATGTTGGAGAGCCTAGATGCTTAAGGCCAGTGAGCCTATTTTTGTATATGTAAACACTCGTATCATTAATAAAATTACATCATTGCATGTAGAACGACCATGAAGAAAGAGTTATGGGGGAGTAAAATCCACTAGGTAGGGTAAGGGAAGGGGATAAGTGTCTAGGAATAGGGGCTAACCTAGAGGGATTACCTCTAAAAGAAAAATATTTTATTATTATTCCCTAAAGGATAAGGTTGACATAACCAGTGTTTCCCTAGTTCTTGAGAAAGGGAAGGAGTGCTAAGTGGAGCTCATGCAGCTTCATGAAGACATGTGTCAACCTGGGTGCATGAAATTTAAAGTTGGGAAACCCATCTCGATGGGGGTTCGCTTCATGTCCTCGCGTTCTTTCTTTGGTTTCCCGTTCCCTCACCATTCTAGTGAAACTCATGATTCTTGCAAGTCTATGATACCCATTGATTTACGCATTGATCCATTGTTTCATCGTCGACCTCTACATCTATCATGCACCTCTACAACCTATAGGCATTGTGAACTATCCCATACCTTTCCTGTGAAGTACAATGCACTTGTACTTTTCTTGAGCCCATGTCGTGTCTTAAAAATTGAATGTTATCACCCACACAGCTCCTTGACTGAGCGTGGCTTGCTGTCGTCATCTATTCTAAGCCAAGCATTGTTGTTTCCATTTCCCTTACTTGATTTGAACTAGGAGTTGGACTGAAGAAGCAGGTTGTAAGGCCTGTGGTTTCAAGAGGTAGGTTGCCAGGCCCGTGGATTGAATAAGTAGGTTGTCAGGCCTATAAGAAACTCTCTCTAGGTGAGAGAGGTTGTTGGGGAAGTTATTTCCTAGAGGGAGCCCAAATGTAGCTATAGTTCTCTGAGAATTCTTGTCCGGCCTATTGTTGAATTCCTGGAAGGGAAGTGGGGCAGCCAAAGGACTGTTGAGCAGAGAAGGGACACACTTTCTGGGGTGGGACAAACAAGTGGGGAATGAGAGGTTGTAGGATGTTAGTGGGAGTTGGCTCCTAGGAGAAAATCCTTCCTGTTGATCTGTGCAACTTTCCTATTGTCCTTGCCAAGCCTAGGAATTCCCTTTCCCGATGGAGATTAGTACTAGCTCGGGCATGAGCCACTCCTGAGTGAGATAAGTAACATGGTCTAATGCTAGAAGGTTCGTGGAAGGTCTACACACAGTTGGTGGTCATCTATTAAATGATAAGTACTACTTTTATGTTCATTTACATGTTCTTTATTTGTACATGTGTTATAATTGATGAGTAATGCCTATGTATGTTGTATGTGTAGGCTTACTATTATTTCCACATTAATCTATGTATTAGCAGAATATGTTGTTAGAATTGTTCATGTATAATGCCTATATATTTTAATGTTGTTTCTGCATGAATGAGTGTATGAACATAATGTTATAACTATTTAAATTGAATTAGATAGACATGTATAGGAATGTATATGAATATCACCTATTATCTCTATTTATTCCTATTAAGTATTACATGTAAATATTACGAAATGTTATTCAGTGGCATGAACGACCTGATGGTGGTTGAGGATGTCACAAATTGGTATCAGAGCTAAGAGATATGTCTAGGAAGTGGTATTTCCCAGCCTGTTGGTTGTCGGGGATGTCAAAAATTGGTATCAAAGCTAAGAGAGGCATCCAAGAAGTGGTGTTTCCCAACTTGTTGGTGGTTAGGGATGTCAAAAATTGGTATCAGAGCCATGGTTTCAACATTGATCCTGGATGGGACATGTTAGTGGAAGTTGAAGCAAAAGTTTTAGAAAAGAATTGTTGTCGAAATGGAAAACATTTGAGTTCAGAGCCCATGTTTTCTACATGGAACCTGGATGGGTGATTAATAAGGAATTCAGAGAAAAAGATCCAGAGAGTTTTGATGTACAGAGTGCCATAAGGGTGTTGAGAGAACACTTGGATTGTGTTTGGAACTATAGGAGGTATAATGGTTTAATAAATGGCCACAGATAAATAACACAACATCCATGGTGATTGGGTCGTAGGATATGTTCGGGAGAAGGAGGATCCTTCACAACCATCAGATCTGGAGAAAAGTGCATGAAGGTTAACCTTCATGTCATTCAGACTTCGTGACTTCGGTAAAAGTTATGGGTTATAAGAGCAAGAGGGGACAAATACCTAAGTTCCGAAGTCCCAAGGAGAATCTACACTGTAGCTATGGGGGGGGAGTGTTCAACCATTGGATTTGATCAAGGATGGATCAAATTGATTTAGGAGTTCAACATTTGGGAGAATTGGAGTGGGATGATGCACAAACTATCGAAGCCCGAAGTCTCGAAGAGAAAGAGAAGAAGTGTCATGGTAGGATGAAGTTTCTAGTAGTGATGTGGACCTTCCTAGACATGCCACATGCTACTACCTTAGAGGTTGATAACTATACTAAGTGGATCTTAGAAGGAAAGGAATTTCAAGAGTTCAAAGTTTCGGAAGAATTGGAGTGTACAAGTGTAAACAACATTGAGGCCTAAGTTTCTAAGTGATGTGGCTTGCTGACATCACTCAAAATGACAGGGACAATGTCTTCCACATGTCAATGAGTTAAGGACCATTGGAATATTTAAATGATAGTTAGAACATGACATGTGTCACCTATTTGATTGGACCACATGTCCACTTATAAAATTTCACCTTATGGCCCTCCTCGCGAGCATGGATGGTGGGGCCTCTGATGGTCACAATGCACACATGGCGTGAGATCGTGAAGTCCGAAGAATCGACACTATGGAAGAAATGGTTCAGGATGGAATGGGAGGAAGAAATCCTTGGAAGTCCCAAAGCTCTAAAGTCCCAGAGTTCCATAGTGAGTATAATTCATTGGAAGTTGGGAAGTCGTGGATCGTTGATCCACCCTACTTCACGAGTTCTCCAATTCAACACTTCGAGAGATTGTTGGGAATTTCTTTGGGAATCACCAAAACCCAAAGTCCCCAAAGCTTCGATCCACCATATATCTGAGCAAGGAATGTGGACTGTAGATTCATTGTTCTTCATGTGTTTGTCAGTTTGTTGTTCTTTGATGTCTGTGAGGTGTAGAAAATGGAAAACCTTCGAAGCTCCAAAGCCCTCAATTTTGAAGGATTCAGATAAGCACCCAAATCATTAATAGTGGGTCACAACCATGGCCACATGTGAACCAAGGGCTGAAGAAAAGGGGCTAGCACCTAAAATTTATTGCAGAACAGAGTTCGGATTAGAGATAGAAGCTTGAGAGGTTCTTGATCGACCAAGGCCATTGAAAATGTATTTATATATATATATATATATTGAACCAAATTGGTTTATGTTATTGTGGAAAATTATTAATCCTATTAGCCTGACAAAAATTTGGTTGACTACACATTTTGCATAGTTAACAATTGACAGAACCAAACCGAATTGTTCTACGATGTAGAGAAATGAAGGAGGCATAGGATGATTACAGTTTGGAGAATAAATCTAGAGGAATGGATGTCCATTTGGGAGTTGAAGGAAGGAGCTCCAATAGGCATGGAAAAGAGAAAGATAAAGAAGTGAGCATGATGAAAATCATCAGAAACTTGAAAAAAGATGTCCAAATTGACCATGATGATAATGAAAGGATTAAGAACTGAAAGGAGAAACATGAATACTTCAACATGAAGTTGATGAAGAACCTAGAAATAGTAGAAAATAAATTGGATAAGTAGAGTGGCTCAATAAAATCATGAAGTCACAGGTCTCATGATGAGAAAAGAAGAACGAGAAGTTTTAGAAGACATCACCAACACTCCCCAAGGCATTCCAGTAAGAGAGAACACAAAATATCAAGTCCATCCCATGTTAGGAAGCACAAAAGGTCTGGGGTGGATGAGATACGATAGGAAATGAAAAAAATTAAATCTTCTAAATTTGATGGTGAGAACAAGAAGGATGAAGATGAAGAAACATGGTTGTTGGTCATGAGAACGTATTTTCAATTGCATAATTATTTTTCTCATGCAGAGGGAAGAATTACCATCTATCAACTCAAAGGAAAGGCATCCATGTGGTGGGATCAGATTGTGTAGGTCCTGGACATTAAAGATAAAAATGTTACTTGAAGGGAATTCAAGAAGTATTTCGAAAATAAATAATTGACTAAGAGATACTACGACAAGAAAATGAAAGAGTTCTTTGAACTCAAGCTTGGGAGTATGACAATTGATGAATATGACAGAAGGTTTTTAGAATTGCTGAAGTATGCCTCTTTCATCAAAGATGAGATAGTTAATATTCAGAGGTACTTGAATGGTTTTCCATCATCCATCAATGAAAAAATACAATATGATGATCTCAAAACATTGGAGGATACCATAAGGTGAGCTAAGTTCCTATATGATAAGCAAAAAGCAAGGCCAACTTTCCAAAAATCTTGGGAAGACAAGAAAAACTAAATATGGATCAGAGGAAGAAGGGAACTAAGCCACAATTCTTCAGAAATAATCCTCAGGGACATCCAACTTCTAGAGAACCCAGAATGATTGAGACAGGTGGTCAAAGGATAAGGAAACCACCTATCCAATGTTGGGGCTATAAACAAGATCATATGTTTAGAGATTGTCCTCATAGAAGTGACAAAGTGAGAGATGTTCACAATGTACAGTGAGCTGAAACAATGGTGGACATGGGTAGAAGTGTACCCAAGATATATGTAGCCCTAGTGTTTGCACTCTTCTCGTCACTGTGTGAGCAAAAAGTGAGTGATTACATGCCTAGTTGGGCTCTGCTAGGCATGAAAGCTATGATGTAAAAGGTTAGAAAGAAAACAACTAAGCTATTAACAAGAACTAAACAAAAAACTAAATGAAACTATGAGCATAGGAACAAAAATAGAAACAAATGAAAATGGACCAATATCACCAATGTATAAGCTGGTCTGATTGATGAAATCCAAAGATACACAAT
>ML779992.1:1301183-1313863 GCA_009831015.1 Picea engelmannii
GAGTTCAGAAGTTCCCCCTCTGTGCACCGGTATTTAGAGTCTCAACACTCTGTCACGCCCTCATGGCATGAAACCTCAAAGACCTCTCAAACCTGAAATCAAACACACTCCCTGCAATAGCATAATCACAATACACAAATACATCATATAATGAACACGTACACAGACATGCATATAATGACAGACTGGTGAGGGAAAACTGTTCTGTATTAATAATGGAAAATGCCTGTATATTTTACAAGGTGTTCCCGAGATCTCCCTTGGCTCTCCTGCTCTACATGCAGATTCTACTACTCAAAATCTCTTTTACATGAGGCAGCTCAATCAAGCGCTTCCCTCTAGGAATTACCTACTCTAATTAATTTACAATCAATGGCTGTCTAGTCTGCTATCCAGAACTAGATCTCAGCCAATCTATAATAAATGCCTATCTTATCTATAGCCTGAGCAAAGGCATGGCATTCATGGCTCACCAGCCTAAGGCATTAATTTACATTGAATTCAAATTCAAAATGAGGCTGTGCCTCCCTTTCATCCCTGAATGAGTGCGCTCTGACGTGGCTGGCTGGCTGCATGGAGAGATGCTCCTGCATCAAACTAGTAACCCAACGACGAACAAGATGCAAGAAAGATGAACACAATAAGACGACATACGACGTGCCACAATAACAACATGCATTTAACGACGATCAAACGACAAAGTAAGACTGACTACTCGCCCGTCCTACCCTGCAATGGTTAGGACCTCCAAGACACATAATCAACGCTCAAGCCCAGGTTCCCATCGATTTTAACCATTTAAGGTCTCAGGGTTGGCAACTGTTCTGAGGAACATGGAAGTCTCTACCTCCCGCCCGACACAAACAATACCAACACTTAAAAATGCTAAATCTATCAACATCAATGAGGAACCTAGATTTGTTCTATTAACCAACATCAATTAGACCAAGGGTGAGAGTAAACTTTGATGTAATTCATCGTACATTAATTTTAATTAACCACGCATTACCATTCTAGTTCTAAATCGCTCCATCATCATCAAGGATGGTTAGCTCATTAGATCACAATTAAAATTATTAATTCTATCTACTAGGCACAAGAATCTGATTTACAACAGCTCACAAAACAATCCATCTTCTTAAACTACCATTTGTCGGAGAATAAGCCCCATTTTAGTAAGAGAAATAAAACTGGGTTAGAAAATCTACAGCAACATATAATAGTTCTGGTAAATAGTAGAGATCTATTGACACCCACTTTTAAACTCTTCCTAAGTGGTGTCAAGAATCAAACATTAATTTCATCATGCTATTGTAACAATTACCATTCTTGCAATTGCTTTATAATACAACATCGATTCCCTAAACATAATCAACATTGCTTGGTTTAATATAATCGGTTTGCAAACAAAAATCAATAAAATACCTCCTTATTATCTAACACTAACCTTACACTGTCTTATGCTACGATAACTTTAACCTAAAACAGAGTTAACATTTCATTTATAATGTAATGAAAGCTACAAAACATCAATACCATGACCCCATAATATAATATCATAACATACTAAAGGCAACAGAATATAAAGGCAATAACTACGAACAAAATATAATATAATAAAGGCAGTAGAATAACCAGGCGATAATACAATAAAGGCAATAACTACTGTACATAATCTAATATAATATAGGCAACAGAATATCAGGAATCCCTCCTGCACTAGATATTGAGCGCAATCAAATATAAATCTCTGTTCAAAAAATAAAAGGTAAAATCATTCGACCCCATTTCAATTACTAGAACAGAAAATTGGGTTCAACTCAATTCACAACTCACAATCATGTTTTAGTTGTTCACAAGAGTTTATTACTTCTGGTTTTAACCAATCAAATTGACTAACCATATTCTAGTTTCCCAATCACAAGAAAACAAAATTGGATCCAATTCAATTTAATCCGCAACTCTTAAATCATTTCTAGTTGTTTCAAAAGAGTTTAGTACTTCTGATTTCAACGAAAATACAATTTCTTAACCATGAAATTGTTACTTCTAGTTTCAAGGTAAAATTGACTAACCCAAGAATGTATTTCTTATGGTTGCAATAGAATTAAAATTGACTAACCCTACTACAAAGAGAACTGAACCGTTAACTTACTGCTATGCCTCAAAAGCCGACATGAACTCTGTTTTTTTTTTTTGGCAAATTTTATATAAAAAAAAAGGGTAAGTAAAACACCAACGAGTAAGTAGAACTTTGGATCCACAACTAACTGACGTTGAACTGGTTCATTTTCCTAAGGGAAAAATGTTATTAAAGTTGTCTAGAGCTAAAACACCCAACGTTTATTACGGCCACCCAACGTTGTTTGAGCAACAATCTCAGGTTTAACCAGGGAAGGAGGAACAAATCATCCTAAGGGCAAGACGCACGTGGTGGGGGTTCTTTGTCCAATTTAGTAAGATGTGCAGACCTCACGGGCATCTTGCAGTGCCACAACTCCTACCATCCAAGCTACGCTAAGGGACAATCGAGGTAGGATGGAGCATCGCATGGTCATTTCCAGGTGAAGAAGAATTTAACCCAATACAAAACAATCTGGCCGGCAGTAACCGAATCCCAGGGAGTAGAATCCGTGGGTAAGTTTCGGGTGAAGGTAACTTCAAGGTAAGGCGCAACAGGCGACAGGGAAAGGTCTACAATTTAATCATTGAGGAACAAGCTCACATCGAGTCGCGAAGGGATACCCGACCACCGTCAGGGCCACACATTTGTACAACAAAACACTGTCAATGCATCATTTTAACAACACAGTGAACTCACACATTGCTCTGCAAAACACCGTCAACGCACCAAAGGATTACGTGTGAACCTTGCCAACTACAGAACTCATATTTTTCGACTTATGAATCACCCTAGATAATTTGCTACAGTTTAGAAATACCATTTTTATTTATGGCAGACGAGGAATCCAGAACCCGCGTTTTTTTTAATGAGGTTTTACCATAGTTGAAAAATAAAGTTAAGTAAACCGTAGCGTTCCACAGTCTTTGGAAAATTATCAAACACAGTGAGTTGGTCGATCAGTAACAATTCGTGGCATAGCCAATAATCCATCGGGCAGTGAAATACAGAGGCAAATCATGGTTGGAAGGGTTAAGAGTAGAAGGAAATCTTCCATCGAACTGATGGATTACAGTAGGGTAAAGTCGAGGTGATGTGTGTGGAAACATAGAGGGTGTTTTCCTTTAACACGGAATACGCAAAGGAAGAAATATCAATGCAAGGGAACAAGAAAACCACTGCCCCAAAAAGTAACGAAGACCTGACCAGATTGTTCTCTGGTATCGATGCAGGGTGAAGGATAGATCACAGTTAAGGAGGAGATGCGCAGACCAGTCCAGCAAGATAAAAACATGAAGGAAAGAAAAGACATTTACACCGTCCAGAATATAAACCATAGTTATTTTACACAGTCCAGAAATATAAGAAATAATTATTTTACAAGTCCAGAACTATAAACAATAATTATTTTCGCAAGCCCTTACCATGCATTCTAACTATCACAGAAAAAATTATACAACAACATTATTACAACGAAGAAACCAATCCGAGCATTCTACTCTACCAAATAACGTGCATACCTTTTTCCTTATCGACCACCTTGATGGATGTCCCGCGCTCCTTGCCGCTCTTGCTCACCGACCGTAGAGACTACACTGGTACCTCCCAGCCAAATGCTTAGGGTACTCTGCTTCCCCCTTAGCCCCTCGAGCCGCAAAGGGGCCACACATAGTCCAGATAGTATACCTAGCTTCCCAGCTCACCTTCAAGGCTGAGCTACCACTCTAATCTAAGCTAAGAAAATCCCAACTCCTCACAAGCAATCAGTCCAGTCTCAATTCGGCATCATAACGATCCCTAACCCTAACCCTCCTTTTATTTTTTATAGTGTTTTGAGACCCACCCTTGCCCTAAATCACATTTAATTTAAGTTTTTGTGAAAACCCTCTAAAAATTCTCTGTCTTACAAGTGTTACTCATACCCCACATTTCTCCAAAATTATTTTCTCTTTTATTTTTTATTTAAAAGAAAAAAAAAAGGTAAATGTGCTAATGCATCCTTTCATTTTATTTTTAAATTCATACTTTTATAATCCTGCTCGTTAAATAATTTTATTACTATTGGTTCAGTCTAAGTTTATGTATGAGTTTTAAGGAAGATAGTTTAGTCCCTTAAGCATTCAATTTATTCACTGATGGTTATGCGTTCTGTCAATCAAAACTATGGCTTTCGGTATTCATTTATTTATGAATTAGTTTAATTTTTGAAAAACTATTGCGTTCATAAGGGTGTTATGCTTTCAATATGTTAATGAACTCTCATTGAAGGTTGTGTTTAAAGAAGGAGATGCCTTCAATGAAATTTGTTGTCTGAGTTAACTAAAACTCTATTTATGTATATTTTTATTTTTAAGAAAAGTTATGTTTCAATTTGAATAAAAGTTATGAGTTCATTAAAAGTTAAATGGTTGAAAAAGATTATGAAATATTGTATCCATTGATATATTGGTTGTATAGTTGGATGAAGTTAACGTTAATAAATCCAAGAACTAGAGCTCAGGTACGTTCTAAAAATTGTATTCTCCTTGCACTGCACTGAGGTGTGAACTCTAGCCTAAAATCTCATAATGATGTTTTGCTTAGTTATTTTAATGGTTATTAGGGTTAATTGCTATTAATAATGATATTTGGGTATAGGATTAGGTCAAGATTCATTGGAGCTATTTCATTCATAAATAGGGTTAGGCTCTTTTTAGAGTTAGAGTTAGGGCCTTTTTCCTTAAGGTTGAACGAAATTTTTATCTTAGAGAAGTTTTATTTTTACTTAGGTTTAGATTTTGAACTGGACGACAATTTTTTAGGGGAGTCGTTTTAAAAATTTCTTAAAGCATTATTGTCTTAGGGATATTTAGGTTTGTTTCCTTCATCCACATCAATGTGGCGTGCCCTTTAGGATGTACCATGTGCTCCAAGGGTGCCACTCGCCTCGTTAGTTTCCTTTGCGCGAAGTGCCCTTCAGGATGCACCATGTGCTCCAAGGGTGCCACTCGCTTCTTTTGTTTCTTTTGTGCGACGTGCCCTTTAGGATGCACGACGTGCTCCAAGGGTGCCACTCGCCAACTGGACTAATTGGTAGACATCTATAACCCTTGGAGTCAACACTCCACCAGGTGAACTTGTGGGAGACTAAGGGCTCTAAGGAATAAGGCCCCCATCTTATTGCGCACCCCTTAGAATCATCATTAGCGACTGTCACAGTTTGCCCTCACGACATCGTGGATCCTCTCGAACTAGGTAATCGTTAACCTATAGTTCGAGCCATGGCGGGAGTGCTAGTAGGCAGTGGCGGGGCTGTTGTCCACCCCTCTCCCTCAACCTCTCTGGAAATTGTGTGTGGCCCGTTTAATCCATATGTGAGTTTGGTCAGCAAGCTATCGTCATCCTGCATCATCGACAATCGTGTCAGAACATGTCAACATCAAATCATCAAATAAATGAAATATCACAGTAAATAAATCAACCCAAATAGCACACTCCCTAACTCAATCCGGAGTCCAAGGGGTTCCACCAATGCCTCTTCATCCTCAAGGTCCAAAACCCTGCACACTCAATACAACTAAGTCAAACAACACATGTCTACATCAAATAGTAAAACATCACGTCGTCTATCATAACGCATCATAATCAAGTATAAATGTTTTAACATAAAAAAAGTCTAGATAACTTGCGAGCAAGTGTCCTCAAATAATAAGTTTTCTCAGTGCGCCAGAGCAGGATGTTACAAGTATAACCATGTTTAATCTCAATCCACATAAACACAACGTAAAAAAATTTCAATGTTGGCCCCATTGACATGTCACTTATAAGCGGGGTCAAGTACATGATCAGTAGGAATGCTTTGTCAAATTGTTTATGTGAGTCATTTTTGAGTCTGGAAACACTCCCATACCAATATTCTCTTTGTTTCAATAATATTGTAATATTATCTACTGAACAGGGCTAACCACATGAAGGTGGAATATCATATCCCCCCCCCCTCATATCACTCTCAATTCCCCATAACCCAGAAAAATCTATGTAGTAGAAAATAAATGAATGTTTTTTGGTCATAATTAAGAAACAAAGTCTCCTACAATATATGTCGAAATAATAGACAATGAGTGGCATAAAAGGTAAAAAAAAATTAATTTATACAATATATCATTGCATGAAGTCAATAATTCTATCAATATTAAATCAATATATATAGGATAGATATATTAAGGCATACCTCATAAAATTCAATGTAATTGATCCTCCTCTTCATCCAAGTCCACATGATCATCTATATCATCTGATCCGTATTCAACATTGTAAGTATTTTCTATGTCGTCATCATCATCGATGTCAATTTCAATAATGTCATCGTAGACAATATCATCTTCATGAACATTGTCTCCTACATCATGATTTGTTTCAACTAATTCTTCAACATCTTCCTTTGGAACATGATCATCTAAGTCATATTGATCCTCTACATCATCTTCTTGTTCAATACCCTCTTGATATTCCTCTACACTATACTTTACCGACCTTCTTCATGGATCATGTCTAATAATAAATGACCAACCCCCTCTACCTACAACCTATGAGTAAAATACATGTTCACATTGGATTGGAAGAACATAAGGCTTTGTTCCTCCCTCAAGTGACCTTGTATTGACCATGGTAAATCCATTATCATGATCAATAATAGTTCTATTAGGATCACGTTGATTCAATCGTAGCATCTACCATTTGAAAAAACACAAAACTAATTTGAAGGATTTAAAGTCACAATCAACAATATCTTCCAAATACCCATAGTATCAAGTTTATGATATTTCTAGATGTATGTCACATCTAGAGGAAACATTAGTCACCTTAAATACTGCAGTTATCCCACAATCAGATGTTTTTTTCATGTCATCCATCTCTTTGCTGCGAAATTTACGACTGTTGCGCCACATAGACTTATGGTTTTTTACCTACAATATGACAAACATGTAAAAATTGCATCGTCAATTGATGTTTGTGCACATTTTATGCTAGGAAAGTATGAAACAAATAAAAAAAATCAAATTCTACATCAATATAATTAAATTTAATTAAAAAGTATATATGGCTGATTAATATGATTTCCTGTTTATCTTTTAAACCATATGCCAAACCGATTTCCCTTTACGTAAGATTGGTATCTCCATTTCTATGAGTTGATTTAATAAATGAAGCCACACCTTCCCATGATAATCCATGACCAAATTGTTTACATCATTAAATCCATACATTCATCCAATCAAGATTGTTTGTGTCGAATAAATGTAGTGCATACCACTCTTGACCAGTTGTATGAAAAAAAAACTTACAATATTTAACAAATGTATAATTACTTAACATGATATACCTTTAAAATTTATGCATATTGAAGATTAAAAATTCAATCAGTATAATATATACTTAAAAACCAACAGTCAAATGTACTATAATTACTATCCACCATCTAATAATTACCTTTCACCTTCCTTGATCTACCTTTCCCCGTCAGGTACTCCCGATTGAATTTGTTAATGGAGTTTGGATCACAAATGTGTCGATATTAACTAATCTTAAATGCTAAATTAGGAATATATTCAATAATGTACACCATGGTTTGGTATGACATATATCCCTCCACCATAGAACCATCAGGACGTGCTCTTTGTCTAACCAAACCCTTAAAAACTTTCAAGTTCCTCTTAACCATCGACATTGACCTTGTTTGTACAGGTCCACACAATTCAATATCCTCAACTTGGTGTATGAGGTAGTGTTCTTGTGCATTGAAAAATGTTGAAGGTAAATAATTATGCATTTCACACATTATACGAGGAATTTCTCTCCTCCAATACTTTATATATTATTTATGGATTTCTTTAGATGACAACCATCTACAAGTGATGCAAGAAAAACATGAGATTTAATGAAAATAAATAATATAGCAGATAACAAATAGTAAAACTAGAAATGTCAAATATAAGTTCTACAATGAGTTAAACCACCACTTTATGCATGCAAAGAATCACTACTTACCTCATGTATTTTCCAAGATCATATATAACTTGTTTGACATTGTCATCAAAGTTGTCTGGGAGAGATAGAGGTAGAACATACTATAACAAAAAAAACATCTCATTAGTTTTTCCAAAAGTAGACAAAAAAAACCAACAACATGTAGTATACAAATATCAAAATATATATACCAGAATGATTACCTTAATCAAGGTATGCCAATCATGCATTTTTACCCCCCAAAATTCACCCTTCTTTGTTAAGATATTATTTGTGTTCGAGAAAAGTCCTGTGGGAAATTTAATTTTCCGTATGACTTATTTTACAACACTGCTTTGTTTCTCTGTGAATAACCATGGAAGTGAGCTTATATTGATCTGGTCTCCATCACTATTTAATCAGATGACATCTTTCATTACATGATTGGCTTCCTAAATGTCATTGTAATTTTTGATAATTTTTTCTTTGTCACTCCTTCCATCCAATATTCGCCATAATGTTTCAGCTACATTCTTTCCAATATGCATTGTATCAAACAAATGAAAAATTTGTAGGTGATCATAGTAGGGAAACCTACTAAATTGTTTGGGATAAATTTTCATTCCTGGTGGAAGCCCATTAATGCCTTCATGATCACAAACATCATGAATCATAGATGTTAAAGAAATTACAAAATTACAATAAATTAACAAAATACAATACAAAAAAATAAAATTCAAAACATTTGATATATGATGATAGATAAACAATTTTATTTCTACCTTGATGATTTATATTATATTGCAAATTCCATAGGTGAGGTGTCATTCTTTGTGGTTTTAATGTAGTCTCTTCTTTCCCATTGAAAATATGTTTATCAAAAGTTCAATACCTATGATTCTTAGAGAGGAAGTTCTTATAATCATCAAACACCTCCTTTCCTAAACTTTTTGAACGAAGATATTTCATCTTCAGACCACAAACTGGACATGCAAATGTTCCCTTTGTTTGAATACCTGGAAGAGATGGATTTTAACTATGTCAATTATAATTATATATAATGAATGAATTATTTAAAAAACATGCATGATTAATATATCAACTTCATAAAATTGAATACTATTAAATTACACGTTATAATTACATACCACACAAATGTGTTAGCCCTGGAGCATCATGAATTGTCGATACAAGCATTGCATGGAATTGAAATTTCCTCCTATTGGTCTAGAGACATCATACATAGTGATTCCACTCCATATCTTTAGTAGCTCGTCAGTAAGAGGCTGGATATATACATTCATATCTTTAACTTGGTACTTACCTAATTGATTTGAACATATACAGTACATAATTATTACAACCATTTTACATATATAAATAATATATATGAGTAAATGAAAAATATAAATGACATTATGCAACAAATATGACAAATGAGATGCTATTGCATTAAAAAAATTGTTGTAAACACATATATACCTAGAAAAATCATTGCCAGTATTATGTTCTCCCTGTTTATTGACATCCATGGAGGAATGTTATTGTTGATAACAAAAATAGACCACACTGAGTAAATAGATATCATCTCTGCAAATGGATTGACGCCATCGGTTGCCGAAGAAAGCCTAACATTATGAGGTTCTTCTTTAAAGTATGGCCATTTTTCCTCCATGTCTCTAAATGTCGAACCATATGCATGAATTCAAAGAATGTCATCTTCACTTCTATTCCATGCATGATAATCCATAACTTGTGCTATGTTTTTTCACCTAAACAATAGTTGAAAACGTGTAATAATGGGAATATAACGAAGAACCTTATGAGGCGTCCTTTTTGTTACTTGATATGTTCGATATCTACTGCTATCAAATTCTTGTCATTCTATTTCAAATTCATATTGTTTATAATATATAATATGATCATTGGGAGATGCATCAATTTCCTGATACTCCATTCCAATATTTTCATGATGGAAGCTAAATACGATATGTGTGAGCTTAAATATTTGATGATGGTAAAAAATATTAAGCCATCAACCTACATATTTAAAAAAAAAAGACATGCTAATATAATATAAATAATATTAACGACACATATTCAATCCTTGTTAATTTTACCGATGAACTAAAAATAAAAATATTAAAGAAACAAAGATAACCTTTATCATGATCATATGTATGTAATCAATGAAATATATTACATACCTTAACATTTGTATGATCGATGTGTTTGAAAAACCATTCATAACCTTCAATTTAATTATCAACAATATAGCATAAAGAAGATTTATGTTTGATCCTTCATAAAGGGGTTCATATGCCTTCTCAAGTAGACGTAAATCATGAAAATCATCAAAGTCATCAATTTCATGATCATCATGAACATACACTCTCACATTAAATGTATCATGGATCAATGTATTTGTACTATCATCTTCAAATATGTTATGTACATGATCATCTTCTTCCATATGATCATTAACTTTATCTTCAATATTCACATCTCCATGTTCCTTCGGCGCTTATTTTGCAGCCACATTCTCCTGCAAATATTCCCTAGGATGCCTTTCCTTTATAATTACAAACCATCAATAGATATTAGTGTATATATAAAAAATATAAAAATCATACATACATTTACAAAAAGAGCAATATAAAGACATATATAATGAAAAACCTACCAATGGATGATATGCATGGCCCCCTGAACATGTCCAGGTTCAATACAATGTTGTTTCGTTGTTGTGATCAATATTATTCTCTTATTAAAGCCCTCTCATTGACAATAAGGACAACAAAATTTCCCATCATCACTTTTTCTCACTCCATCCCAAAATCTAGCTAGTGATTCTCAATTTTGTTCTTCAGAATTAGGAATATTTTTATGTGACATTTTCCTTGATCACCAAACCTAAGAGATGATTATTGATCTTAAAAAATCAAGCTCCACACTTCATCATTTTCCAATGATAGTAACAAATCAAATAACTTTGGTTGTTTTCACGAAAAATAGTCCCTGTAAACTTCGTAAGTCATCTTTAGTATAGAAAAAATGTTGGAATGTTTCCCGCATTTGTAGTATTTATAAATAAATCCTCGTCAGATATCAGATGACCAGTGGATATATTGACCGTTACAATGACAAATGAGGGGGATGTTGACTAGGCCATGTGGAAAGGTGAACATAAACTTTGTTTTGTCAAATATCCAATGACCTTATCTCATCGGATATCCGAGGAGGTCAATGATTTGAAAAAAAACGCAAAACAAATTACAAATGTTTAATGTAATATTCGACGACAAAACCAATTTTTTGAGTGTTGTCAGAGGATGTCATCAAATTTTGGGTTCAAATGAAGCTGTGTATGTAGGATAATTCATCTACCTACTATCCTCAAGCCAGCGATGAATTTGAATCCATGAACAAATAACTAAAAATGACATTAAGCTTAAAAATCAACTCGTCTCCAATGAATTGGCATTTTATGCATTATCCAGCCTTGTGGGCTTACCAGACCTCAGTCAAAATTGATAGTTGTTTCTTTACTTTCAAAATCATACACAGAGTGGAAGAATTTTTGTCGATTGAATGTGAGGTTCCTTCACTTAAATAGTAGTTGAGATCATTCCTGACACGAATTATCTCAGGGAGTTCTTATTTTATCTCAAACATCTTGAGGAGAAATGTCAATATGCAATGTTAGAAAACAAAGAGCACAATAAGTGTGCAAGTATCAGTATGATAAATCCATTTTTCCTAGGATTTTCTACAACGAAGACCTTGTGTTAGTCAATGAAAAGGAAAAGGACTCCCTAGGGGTAGGTAAGTTTAACCTCATGTGGTATGTACCGGATATCGTGCGATGAGTATTGGATAAAGGATCTTATGAACTTGCGGATTATGAAGGTAACATGATGTCGGAGCCCAAAAATTGGCTCTAACTTAATAAGTACTATTCTTGAGCCGGAGGGAGTGAGCATTAACACTCTTGTATTTATTTTCTATGATGTACATATATTTTTTTAGAATTTTTTGTCCTTTTGTTGTGTTAGTAATTGATGTGCTTCTGCTATGTGGAATATTCCATAGGATTCGTTGATATACATTCGTGGATGGTGCCAGTCCCCATACATGACACATACCATCCACTTCTTGGGTGATTTATTCTCTTTCCAGTCAGCTAGTGTTCACTGGGGGTGTGTCTCTTGGGGAGACTACTAACAAAATTCTTGAATATAGTGTAGTTATTGAGCTTTTGCAATTTTCATTGTCATATGGCATTAATCACCTTCCAGTGTTTATGGATTGGCAATTGGTGGTATCACAGTTAAATGGTCTATATCGAGTATGTGATCTGATGTTGTTACGGGTTTTCCTTAGGGTATGTCCTCTGGAGAATTCATTTGATTTTACTACTTATGAACATGTTGTTAGGAGATCTAATGAATTAGATGATGCCTATGCTCATTATATTTTGGATTGGAATTTACATCACCAGTAAGGTAAACAAACACATTCACATGTGCATCTTCACATTTTCAAGTAAAATACAAAATGTATATAACTCATA
>ML779992.1:1313979-1338067 GCA_009831015.1 Picea engelmannii
ATATATAGGATCCATAAGTACAAAATTTGGGGATCCTAGCCTTGAATGTCATATAATATCATATAAGTACAAAAATGGTTTGATGAGCACATAATATCTAGGCCTGAAGCTAGTGAACTCTATCATAATAAACAACGGTATTTTCCAAACACCAGAATAGTCAAACCCATGGCCTAAGTACCCCCACGACATGGTGATGGATGCCTACTGGGAGGTCATCAATAGTATCTATAGGAACATTGCGAGTGAGGGCCTCAAAATTCATTCCCACACTTTAGAAGGTCCTAGATGCATCATCACCGAGACCTACCTCCTCTCTGAATCGTTGGCTATTTTGCGAGACATTATCCGGTGTCATGGGTGCTCTATCTGCATAAAAAGTAAAGTACTTAAAAGTTAATTGGATCTCACAAAAAGATAGTGCTTTTACATTTCTATGTACATATATATATTCGAAAAATAAAAATAAAATAATATAAAATAACAAGTTACCTATATCTTGTGGCTCATCCTCAAGAGGGATGATGATGCCCAGATCGTTGGTAAAATCAATGCCCACATAAGAATATTCCTTTATAAAGGGAGTTTGGAACTCCAACCAACAAAATAAATCCTCATCTTAAGGATTGGAAATTTTACCACCTCCTAGTCGATCTATCAACTCAATCCATCGAAACATAGATAGCCATGGTCGCAAGTGTCCTTGTATGTATGTCCTCAAGATCATCATAGGAACCCGATAAAATAATAAAGTTCATAGGACACTTCCGAAGCCAAAATTCTTAGCCTTCCTAATCTTGCAATTAATAATTTATGATTTCATGCAAGTGAGCATCGTCATACTCTAGTCATACATCATGGGTCGTAAGAATTCAAACCAATGCTACATTTTTTCTTGATATTCCAAGTGCAAAATGTTGGATACCACGATTCGAACCATAATATAGAGGATGACTTGGAGGCCCATATAGGTTATCTATTTGATAGGAGCTTGAGATACACTTTTCTGAGTGTTGACATCAGAATACACATTTATATAGTCATTGATACTTCACCCACCTCCTCCATGAGTTTGGAAGTTTGGCACTTCCCCTCCACCGGAAAAACTAGTAACGAAGTAAATGTCTTCCACAGTGATGGTCAGTGATTGTCCAGTGAGCATAAATGCCTCTACATTAGGGTGTGAATAGTCAATCAAGAGATTCAATAATATCCTTTGTGCCCTTATTCCACCAATTTGAAAAAAAATGTACATGCCACATGAACGTATATCTTTTTTTGTATCACCATCATTGAATACTGTTGGGTCCACCTTTTCGTGTTCACATTCTCTCTAGTGAACAAACATCCTTCCCAATTTCGAAGACAATTTTTGAGTTAGATTTTCTTTTTCGAAATCATCTCTGGGCATCTGGGGCCTCTAGTTAGAACAGTCACAGATATCCGTGGGTTTACTTAATGAAGGCCGCAAATGCGCAAAGACGAGTTGAATAAGAGAGGCTTAAGCCTCATTTTTTCATGAAAATGGATAAATAAATAAATGGAATGCAAGGTAGGGTGAATACACTTACTTGGTCTAGGTAGCAAGTAGTTTCGTTGCTCCAAGCTCTGCAAATCTTTGATGGCACTTCAAGGGTTTTTGGTCACTTTGTTTTTTTTTGGGGTAAAAAGGTAAAAATTAATTGGTAAATGGGTAAATAAACCAATATTTATTAATTTTAGAAACCCACTTCCTATAGTTTCATTATGTTTTTCCAAATTTTCAACTAATGGTCAATCTCTCGTAGTTCCATGGCCCTTTTTGTAGGTCTTAGTCTATTATTTGGATGCTTTTTGGTTTATTTTCATCGATTTTCCAAGTCTTTTACAAGACTCTAGGTAGGTAATGTCCTTATAAATGGAATTTAGGATAGGGTTCATTCACCTGAACTTTTTCATTAGCAGTTTCCATTGCCACTTAAACCTATGGTGGACCACATTAACAAGCAATGAAACCTTCTCCTTTTCTCAAAATCGTCATTTTGTTGATGCTAGAGCCTAACTTCCATGGGAACTCTAGTTTAGAATCCCTTGGTAGGAAATAAATTGAAATCCATTCTCTCTAAATCCTAAAGCCAATTTAGGGTAGAGAAAATCCATCTTCATCGAAGCACTAAGTATTCTTGCAGTCATGCTGCAAGTTTGGTTTTAGGCCCAGAAATCCTCTTTAGCCCCACCATGAGTTTTCATTCGAACTTCATGCTTCTTACTCTTGTTCTGGATATTACTCATGGGAATCCCTTCTTTATATGTTGCTCACAACAACATTATGGAGTCCATACTTAAGCTATTTTCAAAATCCTTAAAATTGAAAAGATTGTCGAGTGACCTTGTTCCATCTACACTCATTAAATGGACCCAAAGGAATGTCTGTTCCACACATGTTTACCCCTTTTCCAGACTGAACAAGACTAATTATGAAAAATGTATTCTCTAGTCTATGGAATATAAGAGTTATCCTTAGTTTTTTTTTACTCTTTTTTGTTCTCAGGAGACTAAATTTATGAAAAAGGATGAGGGAGTCCATAGTTAAGATCTTTTAATACTCCTTAAATATGAATATATGGATGAGTGATCTTGTCTCTATCACACTCGCAAAATGTATTTGAGGAGAGGCCTTTTTGGTATAAGTTAAACCCTTTTCTAGACTGAACATATTATGTATGAAAACGGCATAATTTTAACCCTCATCAAAATAATTTAAAAAACATTCCTTTTGAGCATACTTATGGGTTTCCCTTGTGCAACAGGTGGACATCTACAACTTCCTAGTTTTCAACCTATAGATGCCCTAAAAAATAACTAACAATTAAATAATCCTGATATTTCAGGTAGGTTTTTCAGTTGGGATTGTTTCCCAATGTCCCCATGCCCATAAAAAACAACATCCAACTCCCCCAACCTCGTAGGGAAGATATAAAAGCACCATTCAGGGCTAATTATAGGTCAATTATTTTTGTTCCAGGTTATGTTGTCAACATCTAAAAATCATCCCTTTCCTATTATCCTTTGAGTAACACCACCCTGATATGGAAACTCCTTTTCTTGTACCTATTTCCTATCTATATATCCATAGGGTGTCTCCTTATTCTTACTTTTGGATATACAAGGAAGAGTATAGCAATTGAGTTGATTCTTCACAGATTCTTGGAGGATCCCAGGAAACTGACTTCGAAGCAGTGCCGAAGGAGAGACAAGGTTGTAACTTACCTTTCTAATTTGGTTTTATTAGAAGAGTTTGTTTTACCTCCTATCTTGTATTCATTATATTTTTTTATTTATCAAGTTTACTTCAGATGTGATGCTTAATATGCATACTATTTCATTGCATAACTACCTCGTAGCAATGCTTTGTCTAGGTTCTATCTTGCGGGCTAGTTTTGGCAGAGGATTGGGATATCTTAGTCAAATTGGAGAGGGGATCGACATCGTACGAGATACTTAAGGGGCACTCTTTCTTCTCCTTTATTTCCCTACTTTCTCCTAGTAAAAGTAGCTATTATTTCATTGTTATATAGTTGACCCTTAAGGAATATTTATGTCTTCTACATACAATT
Organism: Picea engelmannii; assembly: GCA_009831015.1. Lineage (NCBI taxonomy): Eukaryota > Viridiplantae > Streptophyta > Pinopsida > Pinales > Pinaceae > Picea > Picea engelmannii. Next base: position 1,317,576 of record ML779992.1, read on the forward strand.
TTGATCTATTGTGATTTTGACCCAAAATCATGGGGAAAATATCTTAATCATTAGGGGGATATGGTCACTTTATTTAAGGACATTGGTTCCCTTAAGATCCCTCAATTGATGGATTTCGACATGTTTGATGATACACACATCCCTTAGCATACATATTAGAGAAAAAAGGTATGATATACAAAACATTCCACCTCAAAACTCATCCACTAAGAAACATGAAAAAATATTCATGAATTACTATTAAATATGGTCAAAATCGGATATTTACTCATATCATGGTGGAAAAATGTGTCCATGATGAGACTTTGAGATAGGAAATAACTAGGTTGATAACCAATAACAATATCCCAAGTCTCTAATCACTCAATATCATCTATCTTGATAGTCGATCCATGCAACCTAGAACCATCTTGGTATTATCTCACAAAGAACTCCTCCATTGGCAATTACCATGGCCTCATTAGTAGAATGTTTCCCACCAATCCATACCTGGGAAAGCTATTCATGAAGTATATATCCTATAATGTGATCTCCACTCACTCACCCTACATAATTAACACCTCTATATCTGCATCCCATTACTCAATGATATTTGAGAGTAGTAGATCCCCTACTAACATCAAGGTGTTCTCAAGGAACATGAGAAACCCCCACCTCACCAGTAGTCTCTCAACAACTTGATCCCCATTTATCTATTCTCATATGATTGTAGCATATCTATCTATAAAGTGGATCCTCATGATTGTTTCAATTCCATCTCCAAATATGCTCAATTAGCTTCAATGCACGTCTATCCCACTTTTTTTGTGCCTCTATCATGCACCTATTTTCCTAGCAAGTGCACATTCAATGCACACATATTCATTGAGTAGCTACGATCTCAACGCACACCAATTTATTCAACAAAAACATTTCTATTGCACTTATTTTTTTAATAGGTGCATTAGAATAATTATTTTTTGACCATATTTTGTGAGTTCCATGTAGAAAGTATCTTGAAAATTATGCACCTAGATAGAAGGATTCCAAGGCTCCCATCATATCCATAAAACCCTAAACTAGGAAATGAAACAAACAAAAATAAAGAAGAGGTTTACATATATGACTTGGAACTTAAATAGCTAAAAATTTGATATTGAAATGAAACATATATTCTTTGGAAAAGGTGGACCTCATGATTAGCTTGAATTGAACCAAGTACAAATGATTTTCAAACTTGGGGGTCTTACCCTATTTAGAAACTTTTCTAATATTTATTTTTCTTTTTTTGGCATCATGCTAGATTATTTTTACACACCATTTACACTATTACATTTATTTTCTCCAAACCTTGTTCATTATGATATTAATTTCTTATCATTGGGTACTTCATTAGAATTCCATTGTTCCTATTGAGCTTAAAATGAATGAATATTGGGTTATAAATTTTGTTTTTCATGTAGCCTCCATAGTTGGCCTTATTTTCAAAATCACTTTTAACAGTGGTACTATTTCCATGTGTGCAATTATTTAATGGGAACTATAGTCTTGTTCCACCACTATTTTTCAGCTAAACACTATTACTATAGGTATGCTTCCTCAAAATAACATATAGGTAATCTACCCCCTTAGCATAAAAATTTCCCTTTATAGGTTCACATTGATTAGTACCCTTTTGCATTCATAAACCGATGATATTGTATCCCCTCGAGTATGAAGAGCTCATATACTCTATGACTTGGAGTTGAGTTACATGCTCCTTTTCCTTAAAATCATTAGCTATTTCCCTTGGACTTGCTCAATGTTTTACTGGCATTATCTGTTACATTTCACTTTATGTTATAAACTCTTTGTCTCATCCATATAGTGAATATCATTTAAAATATTTTTTCTTCATTTATCTACCTTCAATGAGATTTCCATTTTTTCCCACCACTTGGTCACCTCCACTCGTTATAATTCTCTTTTAATTGATTAATATGGTTATTTTTTAGGCACTTGTCTCCTTGCATGTACCACAATCCAAAATTAATTTATTCTTAATTGGGAATCCATAAATTTTCTCATTATCGCACTTGTGAACATACATAATCTCCTTTGGCATCATCCCTAGTCAACTTTTTCAGAGCACTGTACAATGCGTCACCCCTAGAATCCCTATGTTTTAGTCCCTCCATCATATTTTCTTAGTTATTTATCCCACCGATTCTTCATCATTAGAGCTACTTCTTCCTATTCATCCCCTATTTATATCACTAAAAATTGCATTTATTGGCCTCCCCCATTATAGCGGGCCTATCCTTGGACTTATTCCCATGTTATTATGCCAACCTTGTTATTATGCATGTGAAAAAAGGAATCCTTCAGCCCATCACTCTTTTCCTTTCTCAAACATCTTTGTATTAGTCCTAGTTACTGATTTTCATTATGCTTATATCAACCCTCATGATAAATACAAATGTTCCCAGATACTTGATTTTCAGTGTATCTTATCCTAGCCAGTCACTCCTAGCCAATCTAACATTTATATTCTATGGATTTGATCTAGAGGCAGTATGTACCATGGCCCTATTTACCTAATTGATGGGTTACCTATGACTATGGAAGAGGAACCCTCATTTCCACTTGAATTATTTAGTTCTCACATGATCGGAATTTGTTCATTATCACACTATGAAGAATCATATACACTTTGGTTGGTTCCAGTATCTTACTTCGATCAAAGAACTTGCAAACCATAGACTTTTTTTGACTAGTTTTTGTCTATTTGGGAGCCTAATATTCCACGCAATTTTTTTATGTCTGGGTTGCATTGGAAAAAATTATACGACTTCAACTTCATTTCTTTTGATCTATTTGTATTTGTTTAGTTTTATCGACTTTTGATTAACTTTCTTCCATGTAGTTCTCTTCATATCTTTATCCCCTCGTTATAACATTATTTGGCCCTCATAGAGCATTTAATGCCTTGTTGAATAATACATTATCCTTTGCATATATTTTTTAATAAAAATCTATTAGGGACCTAACCTACCTAACCCCTCAAGTGGGTAGAATAATATATTTTCATGTAATAAAGGTCAATATTAATAAGGCCTAGCAATAAGGAGGAATAAGACAAATGTAAGAAGACCTAATAGAAGCATTTGCTTCTAGAAGGATCTTCCTTTAGATTGTACTTTTGGATAGATAGATTTAGTATAAATAAGAATAGAGGGTATGCAAAGTTTTTATTGGATATTATTGTAATAGAGGTCTTCTCTCCTGGAGATTCCCCCCTCAAACAGGCAAGTGAGCATTTCTCTGAGTAATCAAAGTGCTCTTTCTGGTGTTATTCTGGTATTATTCTAGTCCTATTGTGGTACCGTTCTCATTTTATCTGTTGGATTACTGAGAGGGGGGGTAAATCAATGATACTATAATTATTATCCTTTTTCTCCAAATAATCCAAGTGTTATATCAATGTATAATTATTATCCAATAATGAGCAATAAGAAATGAACAATCACACACATACACAGTACACCAGTGTTTTACGTGGAAACCCATATCGGGAGAAAACCAGAGAATTATTTTTCTTATATGTCTTGAAGAATTACATCCATTGGAAGCACTAACTTACTTTGTTTTCTAGCTGCAACTGGAAGGAGGCTCCAAGCCCCTAGTTTCTCAGGCTATAGCCTGAGGGAAGATCCAACTCCCCAATTCTCTAGATACAACCAGAATGAGGCTACAACCCCCTATGTTCTATGGCTACAACCAGAAGGTGGCTACAACCACATTTCCTTGCCTCGTCCAACTACCCTAAAGTAGAAGTAGAATGATGGAACCATTGTCATAGTATCACTGTTAGATATATTGTTGTAAACCTGTACCAATAAACCTAAACCATGAATCAACCATGCATCAACCTATACCTCAACCTATAATCAACATATACCATAAACAAGTGCATCAACCATGCACCAACATGTACCATAAACAAGTGCATCAACCATGCACGAACCTATACCAATCAATCTATAATCAACCTATACCATTAACAAGTGCAACCAACCATGTACCAAGTATTTACCAATTATGTGTCAAGTACTCATCGATATGTACCAACATCATCAACTATAAACCTCACGTATCTGCCAACTCATCAACTACTTGTCTCAACCATGTACCCAAATTGTACCTCAACCAAAAGACCTAATCAATTTCATCATCCAAATATGATTTATAAATTTGTAATAAACCTGGTGTATATGATCACATACCTGCAAACCTTCCTTAACTTTAACAACAAGAGACTAGCATTTTCATAAAAAAATTATTTAGTCTCACATGACTAGTTTTGGATTAGTCAACAACCCTAACTTGAAATAATCAAAACTTTTTACCTGTAATCAATAAAGAAATTAAACTGATACACAATGTTCTTCAATGTGTTTTATGAAATTCCTCCAGGTGTCACTACTTTGAACCTCTCAGAAAATGATTTATAGAAAAATGGCATACCTTGCTGAATTATGGCTTATTATAGAGAGTGACCTTGTAGAGTGTTCCCTACACAAAATATTGATTGAAATGATCTGAAAATGTTACACATCATACTACAAACTTAGAAAGCATCATCAAACAAATTTATCCTTCCTTGAATTTTGACCTTTTTTTCTTCACCTTCCCTCATAAATCCATCTTAGATATCCTTTGGTTACCTGAGACACCTATAGGTATTCAATATGCTCAAGTGTGTCTAAAATGAGAGAGACTTGCCTCTTATTTATACTCTCCAAGTAGCTTCCTTAAAAACATCTTCTAGGTCACTTTGCCCACTTTCCTTATTTTAGCATTAACCCACTTCTAATTTCTCCATTAAATTTATTATTTAAATAATTTATTTTGTATTCACTATGTATTATAGTACACTCATCACTTCAATTTATTATTTACCTTCTAAAATCTCCTAAACCACTTTGACTACTTTGACCATTTGGGGCTTCTAGATGACATAAGAAGGTCCTCCAACTTCGTAAGTCCATAACTCTCAAACTGTGAGGAGTTATGTGACATTCCACATACCACCAGAAATGGAATGACATGTACCATCCATATAGAATAGTATTACCTACAAATATATCAAAACTCATACCATTATCCTTTAAACAAACTTGGGTCCATTACCCAAACCTCGGTTCTCTAAGTTCTCATGGCCATAACTCTCTAACCGTGAGGAGTTATGTGACGTTCCACATACCGTAGGAAATGGCATGACAAGAACTATCCATATAGGACAGTTTCAATGACAAATTCATTGATCTTAATCTCATTATTACACAAATAATAATGGGTTCTCTAACCATACTTCTAGGATAAATCAATCCGAAAAGCATCTTTCCATGAGGGATTTCACCCTAAGGGAACCAGTTTGGAGTTCATCCATTTCTACTTATTATCAACCATGACAAGAAAATAATGAGTCGTCTTTACATAAAAAAAACCTTGGTTCCATTACCCAAAGCTTTATGCTATCGATATTTCTTCAAGGGTTTACATCAATGACAATCAACCTTAATCAACAATCTCCCCCTTTGGAATCGATGACAACACTCTGATGTAAAAGTGAAATTATGTCATGCAATATTGAATTCATATCACTCATGCTCCCCCTGGAAACATGCCTTTGTCCTTTGCATCTCTGTGACCATTGATCCCCCTCGAACCATGCCTCTGTCCTCTGCATCTGATGAATCTCTCCCCCTTTTTCATCAGTGACAAAGGTATCTTTCCATATGGGGTTTCTCCCCCTGACTGAACTATCCTCTTTATGGTGCTTTATCATGTACATCTAAGACATATAATATAATCATTCAAAAAAATTCATTTTGGAGTAGAAATAACTCTAAGTCTCTAGCGAAGATACTCAAAGGATTCCTGTGAAAGTGGTTTTGTAAAGATGCCTTCCACTTGCTATTTTGTGCCCACATATGCAACTCTGATGTTCTTTTCTACAACTTATTCCTGGAGAAAGTGATACTTGATTGGAATGTGCTTTGTTTTGGAGTGCATCATCAGGTTCTTTGAGATATTGATGGCACTTGTATTATCACAATAGATTGGAATGGGCTCATCATAATCAACCTGTAGATCTGTCAAATTTTGTTTCATCCAAAGAACTTGGGTACAACATGTTGTTGTTGCAATATACTTTGCCTCGGCTGTATATAGAGATACTGATGATTGTTTCTTGCTTAACCATGATACTAAACACTCACACAAGTAGAAATCTACTCCACTACTTCTTTGTTGGTCATCAATACAGCCTGCCCAATCTGCATATGTGTAGGAAATAAGAGATAGATCCTTTCCTTTTGGATACCATAATCCAAACTCTTATGTTCCTTTGAGATATCTGAAAATTATCTTCACTGCTAATACATGTGATTCCTTTGGTGCTGCTTGAAATGATGCCACCTTTCCAACTGCCTGCATTACATCTAGTCTAGATGCTATCACATATAGTAGGCTACCAATCATTGACTTGTATTTCCTCTGACCTGTAGACTTCGAATCATCATCTTTACTCAACATGCAACTAGTTTGCATAGGAGTGATAATTGGTTTGCAATATTCCATTCCAAACCTCTTTAGCATTTCTCTGATATACTTGGTTTGGGAAATAAAAATTCCTTGGTTTCTTCAACGTATGTGAAGTCCCAGAAAGAAGGATATTTCTCCAAGTAATGACATTTCAAATGCATTCCACATATCTTTTGCAAATTCCTGGCTTAACTTGTCATCATCACTACTAAAAATAATATCATCAACATAAACTTCAACTAATAAAATATTACCTTGACTTACCTTGATGTAGAGGTTGTTGTCTTCACTTCCTTTTCTGAACCCTGCCTGCTACAGATACTTATCCAATCTAGAGTACCATGCTCTAGGAGCTTGTTTTAGACCATACAAGGCTTTCTTTAATTTACACACATAATCTGCGTTCTCTGATAACTGAAAACTTTTGGTTGTTCAATGTAGACTTCTTCTTCAAGTTCCCCATTTAGAAAAGATGATTTTATGTCCATTTGATGCATTTTAATATTTTTGGAGCATGCATAAGCTAAAAGTAGACGGATTGCTTCCATTCTGGCAACTGAGGAAAATGTCTCTTCAAAGTTGATTCCTTCAACCTGTTCATATCATTTACATACCAATCTATCTTTGTTCCTTATAACCTGTCCATCTTCATTCAATTTATTCCTGAAGACCCACTTTGTGCTGATCACATTCTTATTCTTTTGTCTTGGAACCAGTTCCCAAGTGTCATTTTTCTCTATTTGATCCAATTCTTCATCCATTGTAACATCCCGCTCTGGCGCACTTACCAAACTTATTCTTTGAGGACACTTGCTCGCAAGTGATCTGGATTTTTATGATGATAAAACTGTTTCCTTCATTATGATGCATTAAGTTATATGACATGATGTGTTAATACCTTGATGTAGACAGGTACTTCTAACTCAGTTTCATTGAGTGTGCAGAGTTTCGGACCTTGCGGATGCAGAGGCATCGGTGGAACTCCCTTGGACTCTGGATTGAGTCAGGGAGTGGGTTATTTGAGTTGTTTCGTTTACGATGATATTGTTTCATTTTGATGATATGCTATTGATCTTATGATATGTTGTTGACATAATCTGACATGATGGTTGATGATGCAGGCTGACGATAGCTTGCCGACCAGACTCACATATGGAGTAAAGGGGCCACACACGAGTTCCAGAGAGATTGAGGGAGTGGTGTGTCAGCAGCCCTGCCACAGCCTATTAGCACTCCCGCCGTGGCTCGAACTGTAGGTTAACGATTACCTAGTTCGAGAGGACCCATGATGTCGTGAGGTCAGACTGCGACAGTCGCTCACGATTCAAACTGTAGGTTAACGATTACCTAGTTCGAGGGGATCCACGATGCCGTGAGGGCAGACTGAGACAGTCGCTCACGTGATTCTAAGGGGCGCGCAATAAGGTGGGGGCCTTATTTCTTAGAAGCCCTTAGTCTCCCAAAATTTCACCTGTCACTAGAATGGTTGTCGTAACATGGAAGGTCCTTACATATGGTATCAGAGCGGTTTCAACCCACGACTTGGGATTCTCTACGGGTTCCGTTGACATGATTATTGTTGATTATGCTGTCGCTGATCGATTGATTGTTGTGTAAAGGTAATCATGGTTGGAGGACACCGCGGAAGCAGACGACGGGGTGCTAGGGGAGGAGGCACGACGCCTCCAGCAGCATCAACGCCGGAGGGGTCTAATCCCCAGGGAGGCCAACAGGTGCTTGGGCAGGAGCAGATCGCAGTTGCTGATGTTGTGGTGATGATGAGATCTTTCCAGCGCATGTCTGAGGCGTTGATCAGCAGAATGGATAGAGAGCAGGCAAGGGCGCCGACACCTGCTAAGGTTCCGCCGCGCACACCGGTAGTAACAGGTAGCATTCACCATGAGCTGGAGAAGGTGAAGTTTCCAGAGTTCTTTGGTGCCCCGGACGGCGCAGCAGTCGAAGCATGGTTGGAGAATATGGCGATGTGTTTCGCACTTCGTGATTATACCTCCAACATGAAGGTCTGCATGGCGATCTTTCAACTAAAGGGGAGCGCTATTCTATGGTGGAAGACACTCCTACCGCAGTTGAAGACCCACTTTGTGCTGATCACATTCTTATTCTTTTGTCTTGGAACCAGTTCCCAAGTGTCATTTTTCTCTATTTGATCCAATTCTTCATCCATGATCTTTTTCCAAAATTCATCCTTGTTGGATTCTTCAAAAAAGTTTGGTTCAATTGTAGATGAGAGTGCTAGGTGTGTTTGTTTTGGTGAATATAATAGATTCTTCTTCTAGTCTCAACTCCTGCATCTTTTTTTCCGATAATTTGTTCTGAAGGATGATTCTTCTTTACTCATTTACTAGGTGTCTTTGGAGACACTTGTTGAACTTGCTCTTCTACTTCTATTAGATTCTTTTCATATTCCTCTTCTACTTCTTTTTCATCTTCTGCTTCTTCTTCTAAGTGTTGTTTCATTGATTCATTTTCTTCTTCCTTTGATTTTGGTCTACCTGTTTCATCAATTGTTATATTGATTCTTTCCACAACTTTGTTCAATCTTAGATTGTAATACTTGGTACTTGAGTAACGGACAAGTAATCCTTTGTCCACATGAGATTCAAACTTTCCCATTCTTTCATCTTCTCTTTTGATATATCATTTGCTTCCAAAAACTCTGAAGCGCTTCACATTTGTTGGTCTTCCTTTCCATATCTCGTAAGGCGTTTTGTCGGTGTTGTTTCTGAGAATTACTCTGTTTCGAATGTGAAATGTTGTATGCACTTCTTGTGTCCAAAAAATATCTGTCAGTTTTGAATCCATTAGCATTGTTTGAGCCATTTCCTATATTTTCCTATTCTTTCTTTCAAGAATTCCATTCTATTGAGGTGTCCTAGAAACGGAGAATTGCCTTTTTATTCCATGATTTCTGTAGTATTCCATAAATTCCTTTGATATGAATTCTCCTCCGTTATTAGATCTCAAGTACTTGATTCTTGAATCCATCTCATTTTCAACCATTTCCTTGTAGAACTTGAAGTTTTCAAAAGATCCTGACTTATTCTTGAGAAAGAAAAATACATTCATTCTTGTATAATCATCAACTAATAACATAAAATGTATCTCACCTTTTAAGCCCTTTGTTGTAGTTGTTCCAATTAGATCAATATGCACAATTTCCAGTGGTATTGTCGTTGAATATTCCTTTGATTTCAACCTAATCTTTGTTCGCTTTCCTTGTTGACAATGCTTGCATAAAGTCTTGGTTGGTTTCGTGATCTGGGGGATTTCTCCGACTGCTTCTCTTTTGTTGACTTTGAAAAGGTTATAAAAATGCATGTGACCCATTCTTATGTGCCATAGCCAACTTTCATCTTCCTTTCCTAGACAGCATTTTTCATTTCCAATTTCACTTAACACATATATGTTGCTTGAAGTTCTTGTAGTTGTAGCAATCAATTTCCCTGAACGTTCTTTTCTTATCTCACACTTTTGTGAATCGAAAGTAACTTTATGACCTTGGTCACACATTTGACTCACACTTAGAAGTTTATGTTTCATGTCTTCTACTAGTAGAACATATTCTACCTTTTCATTTTTGCTCCCAATTCAGACTCTGCTTTTTCCAATGATTTTGGATGAATCATCATTTTCGAAGGAGACTAATCCATATATTTCCTTTCGTAATGTAAGAAACTTGTCTCTATCACCTGTCATGTGTTTTGAACACCCATTGTCAACATAACAACCATGTTTATTTTGCTTATCTTATAGAGAGAGTGTGCATTCTTCATTGCTATACTGATCTTGCTTTCTTATCTATGTCATTTTCTAAGGTTCATGTCTGCGACTGTTGTTATTCTATTGAGGTTCTTTAGGAGGGACTATCATTCTGCAATATTTGGCTATGTGTCCAAAATTGTTACATTTGTAACATTCCACTTCAGTGCTCAAAGATTCAAAATTGTTGTAACTTCTTCTCTGTGTTTCACTAGGTATTCTTAAGTAACCCCTTTGTGTATGATTCTCAAGTTTTTTATTGTTCCTGTTGTTTGCTCTGAAATTCACAGCCTATGTCCAAAATGATTACATGCATAACATAAACCAAAAAATATAGTTTGATACCTGGGAGTTAAGGATCTTCTGAATGGAGGTGCTCTTATGAATCCTTCTTCTTCTCGAGGCCTATCTATTGGTTGTTGATTCTGAAATATGAATATTCTTGGTGGGGGGTATCCTTGTAATCTTCCTTGTATATCCTTTTTATCCCCTTTGATTGTTTCTACATATCTTTTTGGATATGTTTCTTGCTCTATTGTTTTGGAGCTTGATCCCTTTTTTGTCTGATTGTATCCAAGTCTGGTCTTGTCAAGATGATATTTTTGACCGTTGATAATGTCATCCAAAATTTTTGAGCTATTCTGCATATTTTTCTTTTGAATATCCTTTCTTAGTGTGACAATCTCTGCTTCCAGGTTTCGAGTGATCCTGTCCTTTTCTTCTAGATTTTATTTGAGTGATTCTTCAATTATTTTATATTCTTCTATTTGAACCTTCAATTTTGTGATCATTTTCTCTAGTTCTCGAGTGTCTTTTTTCTTGTCTAATTCTACTTGTAGTTTCTTGTTCTTCTTTTTTTCTCTTCTGATAATTTCTATGGCACACATTAATTCTTCTTGATAGTCAAGTTCTACCTCTTCAATTTCTTCTTTGACTTTTTCATATTCTTCTTCATCTTATTCATATTCTTCTTCGGAGTCTTCTTTGTCAGAGTCTTTTACTACCATGAATAGAACTCTTCCTGTCTCACTATCACTGATTTCATCTTCATTTGATGATGAGATGTCTCCTTGGTGCATAATCTATTCTAGAAAAATTTCTTTGTAGTTCTTCTACCTTTATATGTGTGTTTTCCTTTTGAGTAACCTTCATCATTTCTCTTTTTATTATGAGGACATTTTCTATCAAAATGACCAATACCATCACAATTAAAAAAAAGTAAAGGAATCTTACCTCTATACCTACCATTGGTTCCCTTGTTCAGTCTTTTGACATCATCATCTTCTGAGACGTCATTGTTGTTGCTATATTCTTCTTGTTTCTTTTTCTTTTGATTTGATATTTTGGATACTTTGAAGGTTGCTTCTTTTACATCTGTATTTTCCTTGTCAGTTCTCATTTCATATGCTATGAATATTCCATGCAGTTTGTCCATGCTTATTGTGTTTAGATCCGATATTTCTTCTAGTCCTGATATCTTAGGGTTAAATCTCATAGGAAGAGCTCTTAATACCTTTTGAACAATTACAGATTCTTTGAGTTCTTCTCCCAATCCTATGATTTCATTCATTATTTCATCAACTCGTAAGAAGTAGGATGCAATATTCTCATCTTCCTTCATTTTTAGTTTTTCGAACTGACCTCTGTAAGTTTGAATCTTTACTGCTTTGAATTTTGTATCTTCTTCATAAATATTTTGAAGCTTGTCCCAAATATCTTTAGCAGATTTACAATGTGAAACTTGTGAATAGCGTATCACTGAGACCATTAAAAAGTGCATTTTTGGCTCTGGAATTATTCTGACCGAGTTTCACTGCTTTGTCATCTATTGGTGAAACTGTTGGTGCTGTGTATCCATCTACAATTGATTGTGAAACTTCAAATCCATGTGTCTGTATATATGTATTCATCCTTATGCTCCAAAAAGCATAATTTTGTCCATCAAATTGTGGTATTCCATTTTTATACAAGTTGCTACTCTCCATGATCTACCTTTCAGTGGTTAAAATGATTTCTGAAGGAACCTTCTCTCATACCAATTGTTGGATTACTGGGAGGGGGGGTGTATCAGTAAAAACATAATTATAATCTTTTTTCTCCAAATAATCCAAGTGTTATATCAATGTAGAATTATTATCCAATAATGAGAAATAAGAAATGAGCAATCACACACATACACAGTACACCAATGTTTTACGTGGAAATCCAAATCAGGAGAAAACCATAGAATGTTTTTTCTTATATGTCTTAAAGAATTACATTCATTGGAAGCACCAGTTTCCTTTGTTTTCTAGCTACAACTGGAAGGAGGCTCCAACCCCCTAGTTTCTCAGGCTACAACCTTAGGGAAGCTCCAACCCCCCAATTCTCTGGCTACAACCAGAAGGAAGCTACAACCCCCTATTTTCTCTACCTACAACTGGAAGGTGGCTAGAACCACCTTTCCTTGCCTCGTCCAACCTCCCTAAAGTAGAAGTAGAATGATGGAACCACTGTCATACTATCACTGTGAGATATACCACTATAAACATGTACCAATAAACATGAACCATGCATCAACCATGCATCAACCTGTACCTTAACCTGTAATCGAATTGTACCATAAACAAGTGCATCAACCATGCACCAACCTGTACCATAAACAAGTGCACCAACCATGCACCAAACTATACGAAACAATATGTAATCAAGCTATACTATAAACAAGTGCAACAAAGCATGTACCAAGTATGTGCCAATCATGTGTCAAGTACTCATCAACTATGACTCATCAATATGTACCAAAATAATCAATTATACACCTCATGTATGTGCCAACTCATCAACTAATTGTCTCAACCATGTACCCAACTTGTACATCAACCAAAATACCTCATCAAATTCATCATCCAAATATGATGTGTAACTCTGTAATAGACTTGATGTATATGATCAAATAACTGCAAACCTTCCTTAACTTTAACAACAAGAAACTAGCATTTTCATCAAACTTTTCTTTAGTCTCACATGACTAGTTTTGGATTAGTCAACAACCCTAACTTGAAATAATCAAAACTTTGTATCTATAATGAATACAAATTTGTATCTGATGCAAATGTTCGTCGGTGTGTTTTATGAAATTCCTCCATATGTCACTACTTAGAACCTCTCAGAAAAAGAGTTATAGAAAAAATGGCATACCTTGCTGAATTCTGGCTTATTCTAGAGAGCGACCTTGTAGAGCGTGCCCTGTACAAAATATTTATTGAAGCGATCTGAAACTATTACACAACATACTACAGACTTAGAAACAATCATAAATTTTTTTTATCCTTCCTTGAATTTCAACCTTCTTTTCTTCACCTTCCCTCAAAAATTTATCTTAGATATTCTTTGATTACCACAGAGACCTATAGGTATTCAATATTCTCAAGTGTGTCTAAAATGAGAGAGACTTGCCTCTTATTTATACTCTCCAAGTAGCTTCCTTAAAAGAATATTCTAGGTCACTTTTCCCACTTTCCTTATTTTAGGTTTAACCAACTTCTAATTTATCCATTAAATTTATTATTTAAATAATTTATTTTGTATTCACTTTGAATTATAATACACTCTTCACTTCACTTTATTATTTACCTTTTAAAATCTCTTAAACCACTTTGACTACTTTGACCTTTTGGGGCTTCTAGATGACATAAGAGGGTCATCCAACTTCATAAGGCCACAACTCTAAAACTGTGAGGAGTTATGTGACGTTCCACATACCACTAGAAATGGAATGACATGTACCATCCATATAGAATAGTATTACCTACAAATATATCAAAACTCATACCATTATATTTAAAAAAAACTTGGGTCCATTACCCAAACCTGGGTTCTCCAACTTCTCATGGCCATAACTCTCTAACCGTGAGGAGTTATGTGACATTCCACATACCAGCGAAAATGGCATGATAAGAAATATCCATCTATGATAGTTTCACTAAAAAATTCTTTGACCTTCATCTCATTATTCCACAAATAATCATGGGTTCTCTAACCATACTTCTAGGATAACTCAATCCGCAAAGCATATTCCCATGAGGGATTTCACCATAAGGGGAACACTTTGGAGTTAATCCATTTCTACTTATTATCAACAATGACAAGACAATAAAGAGTCATATTTACATCAAACAAACTTGGGTCCATTACCCAAACCTTTGTGCTACTGGGCTTTCTTCAAGGGTTGACATCAATGACAATCAACCTTAATCAACAACATCATTGCTTCTCAGCCATTTATAGATAATTATTTATGTTTTGCATACAGATTTATATCTGGAATACTATAAATGGTATTAGACCACCTTCCTTGGAAGAAAATTGTGTGTTAAAATTTTCAGGGTAGAGATGTATTCTAGCGTCTTTAAGCTACAGAGATCTGTCGTTACGTGCATAAACCTACAGTCAAGGATTCCTACACGCAGGAAATACAAGTGGTACTTAAGCACACATTTTTTTGCCAACCTTGTAACCCCTGTTGGTACCCCTTCGAGTGTTAGTACATCAAACAACACATGTATATGGATCGGCCTAGATCTCTTGAATCCCTCCATAGATAAGTTGATCGTCCTCCTCACTGATATAGTGCCACCGAGAAAAACACTCAAGAAGATACTCTCTAGTACTTGGGTAGTCGAGTAGTATGGCTAAGGGCATGGCCTAGCCTCGTTAGTTGGTTCCATGAGATATTGGGTTGAGTACTACTGTTGTGACCCACATGCATATCAGAAAGTTATAGCACAGGGAAAACTCTTGTCTATAGAACCCTTAAATTCCCTAACCCTTGGGAAGGAAACAAAAATAGAACCAACAAGATCTATTGTTGTGCTACGATGTCTTCTACATTCTGGTTGCAAAATCACTACACATTTATTCTTGTTAAGCATTTGGGCATTTTGTCATTGCAGTGTTCTTCAAGCCGGAGTATAACTCTACAGAAGTAAAAATAATAATAATAATAATAATAATAATAATAATAAACATTTGGGACCTATTCCATTGGATTCCCCTTTTCTCCCTGATCACAGTCATACCCTTCATTTTTATCCTTTTTTATTTAGTGGACCCAACCCCTTCCCAGTTTCCCTATTTTTCCACATATTCCATTATATTTCCCTTCACACACTGATCGTCATGGTACCTATCACTTCTAAGTCCTTTTTTTTTGTGGTCCGACCCACCATATTTTTTCCTTACCCACACTTCCCCTCTCCAAATGGCTAACACTCGCAACCAAGAACTCCAAGCTTCCATCAATCAATCCCATGTCTCCATTGAACATATCACATCTCAGATGGATTCTATGCATTCCCGCATTGAGAAATTAGAGCACAAATTTAACAACATGGAATCCAACCTCACAACCCAATTTACCTCCGTCCAGTTTGTTGTCAATCAATTTTTGAACCATCCTATGGGTCCTTCCTCATCAAACGAACCTGATGTTTTTTAGTCCTCTTAGTCTCTACATTTTCAATCCAACTCCTTTAATTGTGAACCCCATATTCCCCGTGTAGAGGTCAATAAATCTGATGGCTCTGATCCTACGAGTTGGGTCACTCAAATGGAGAATTATTTTTCTTTGCATGGTATTACTGATGAGTTGTCCAAAATTCACTATGTTTTCCTTTATCTAGATCCTAAACATTGGCAATGGTGGAAATGGAGAAAAAATTCACATCAGGGGTATATTGCCTGCACCTAGTTTGTTCTTAAGATATATGCCTGCTTTGATATTGGTACCCATTATCTCGATCATTTGACCAAGTTGAAACAGTCCAGAACAATGGAAGACTTCATCACTTCTTTTGATCATTTGGTATTTCGAATAGAGCGCATGTTAGATTCATTCTTCCATGAATGCTTTATCAGTGGTCTCAAGGATGAAATATGATCCTAGGTTCTCATGGCCCTCCCTCCAACTTTTTTGGAAGCTAATCAACATGCTAAAGAGTTCCAACAAGTTGTTTTTCCTAGAAAAAAAAAACCTTTTATTCCTCTCCCTCAACCCACTAATCCTAATCCAATTTTCACTCCCCTAAAGGTCCATAAACTAAATAGGGATGCAATGGTTGAACGCCAACTGAAGGGTATTTGCTATAATTGTGATGAAAAATATTTTTCGGGGCACAACTATGCATTCCAAGGCCTCACATCTGGTTCTCCTAATATCATTAGTTCCCATCGTATGGAAAATATCCTCAAGAAAGGCCACTCTGATATCATTGCTCAACTCCATTCTATTCAAGTCATTGAGATGCCCTCTGTGCATCCTGACCTCCAAGATATCCTTTCCACACATCAAGATATTTTTTCCACCCCTCAGGGACTTCCTCCTTCTCATAGTGTTCATGATCATTCCATTCCCCTTGTTCCTGGCAGTCTTCCTCCCAATGTTCACCCTTATCATCACCCTTTTGCCCAAAATAATGAAATTGAGAAAATAGTGTAGGAATTTCTCCAAGCGGGTGTTATTCATCCCAATACCAACCCTTATTCTTCCCCTGTGGTCATGGTACTTAAGAAAAAAGGTACTTGGTGCATGTGTTTTGAATTTTGTGCCCTCAATAAGATCACCATCAAGGACAAGTTCCCCATTCTTGTAATTTATTATCTCTTGGATGAGGTAAGTGTTGCTTAGTACTTCACTAAACTTGATCTACGTTCTGGCTACCACCAGATATGTATGCAGGAAGCTGACATACCCAAAACTAACTTTCTAACTCATGAGGTTCACTATGAGATTTTGGTCATGCCCTTTGGCCTGTGTAATGCCCCCTCCACCCTCCAAAGCCTCATGAATCATGTCTTCCATCCTTTTCTTTGCCATTTTGTATTAGTTTTCTTTGATGATATTCTGATCTATAGTAAAACTTGGAAATCTCATCTTTCCCATGTGGATCAAATTCTCCATCTCCTCTCATAGCACCAAATTTTCCTCAAACGCTCTAAATCTGCCTTTGGAGCCTCATAAATACAGTACTTGGTTCATATTGTTGGAAAGGATGGTGTTTGGGTGGATCCTAAAAATATTTAAACAATGTAGGATTGGACTCACCCTAAGACTATCAAAATCTTGTGTGGGTTTTTTGGTTTAATAAGCCTTTATCGCAAGTTTTTTCAGAATTATGGGAAGATTGCGACCCCTCTCACTGCTCTCCTTAAAAATAATTCTTCACTTGGATTCTTGCAATGAATTAGGATTTTCAAGATTTTAAGGAAGCTATGTGTACTACTCTGGTCTTGGCCCTTCCTGATTTCAAGAAAACCTTTGTCCTTGAATGTGATGCCTCGGGAAGAGGAATTGGAGTTTTCCTTATGTAAGAAGGCAAACCTTTGGCCTTTACTAGAAAACAATTTTCCGAATGCCATTTGGGCCAATCAATCTATGAAAAGGAAATGTTGGCTATTCTACATGCAGTGGATCTTTGGCGCCCTTATCTCCTGGGGAAATTCTTCCAAATTAAGACAGATCATGAAAGACTCAAGCATTTTATGAAGGAATGGCATTCCTCCCCAGAGAAACAAAAATGGGTAACTAAGATCTTTGGTTATTATTATGAGATAATTTAGAAGAAAGGAAAATAAAATGTGTTTGTTGACGCTCTTTCTTGAAAATATGAAGATGAAGGGTCTCTTTTTCCCCTCTGGTTCATTGTACCAGACTGGCTCCAAGTTGTGCACCAAGAATGGCTACATGATCCTAAAATATCGCATATGATCCAACAATTGAAAGCCAACTCTCCAATTTCCCTAGGGTACTCTTGGAACAATGTTGAACTTCGCTACAATGACCATTTGTATTTAAGTAAACCATCACAACATAAATCCATGGTGCTTTCTCGACTTCATGCTATTCCCATAGCTAGGTATCTAGGGTTTACCAAAACCTATGACTGGGTCAAATGCTATTTTTTATGGGATGGTACGAAAAAGAAAATTTGCACTTTTGTAGAAGAATGTGATGTTTGTCAACACAACAAAGGAGAAACCATCAAACCTCCTGGAACACTCCAACCGCTTCCAATTCCACCCGCTATTTGGAGGGACATCTCTATGGATTTTATTGTGGGATTACCTAAATTAGGAAAAAAGTCCTTCATCATGGTGTTTGTGGATCGTCTTTCCAAGTATGCTCATTTATGTTCTCTTCAACACCCATTTACCACATCAATTGTGGCTCAACTTTTCATGGATCATATCTTCAAGATTCATGCCATGCCTCATTCTATTATTTCTGATCAAGATATAACTTTCACCAAAAATTTTTGGCAAGAACTATTTACACTCGAGGGCACCTAATGGCATCTCAAGACCGCCTATCATCCCCAATCTGATGGTCAAACTAAAGTCATGAATAAGTGTTTGAAGACTTATTTGAGGTGTTTTTCTTCTGAAAGGAAAAATCAATGGGATCAATGGTTACCATTAGTTGAATGGTCGTACAACAATTCTTACCATACAACTACTCACATGACTCCTTTTGAAGCAGTATATGGCCATAATCCACCTTCAATTCTCTCCTACATTCCAGGTGTATCGAAGGTCCATGCGATTGACCAAACACTTACAGTTCGTGAGGCTATTCTCCATACCCTAAAAGAGAACTTGGTCATGGATCAGAATCACATGAAGCAACAAGCCAATCAAGGTCACTTAGAATGACAATTTACTGTAGGAGACCAAGTATTTCTTTGCCTGCAACCTTGTAAGAAAATTCACTCAAGGCCGAACATTTTTAGAAACTGGCACCTGAATTTTATGGTACGTATACATTTCTCAAGTGCTTTGGACATGTGTCCTATTAGTTATCTTTACCCAATCATTATAAGATCCATAATATTTTTCATGTCTCTTGCTTAAAGAAGGTGATTGGAACTAAGTGCCAAAATAAAACCAACCTTCCCGAGTTGGCTGAACAAGGATCCATCTGGTTGCAGCCGCAAGCAGTTTTGGACCAGCGAGAGCATCGTCTTCATCAACATACCATCAATGAAGTGTGACTTTAGTGGAAATATACAACTCCAACAGATGCCACTTGGGAGCCCACTAACATTCTGCAACAATTTCCTCATCTCAATCATTAAGGACAAGGTTGATTCTAAGGGGGAGGGCATGTTAGGGATCTAGCCTAAATAACCCCTCAAGTGGGTAGAATAATATATTTCCATGTAATAAACGTCGATATTAATAAGGCCTAGAAATGAGGAGGAATAAGTCAAATGTAAGAAGACCTAATAGAAGCTTCCACTTCTAGAAGGATCTTAATCTAGATTGTTCTTTTGGATAGAGAGATTTAGTATAAATAGGAATAGAAGGTATGAGAATTTTTCTCTTAGATATTATTATAATAGATATTTTCTCTGCTGGTGGTTTCTCCCTCGAAGAGGAAAGTGAACATTTCTCTTAGTAATCAAAGTGCTCTTTCTCGTGTTATTTCGTTATTATTGCGGTATCGTTTTGGTTATATCATTGTTTTCCTACCATTTATAGCTAATTATTTATGTTCTACATACTGATTTATATCTGGAATACTACAAAATCATACATTATATAAATTTTTGATCATACATAAGCTCTTATCCTTTAATAAAGAAGAATATATATGCATTTTTACACCAAGAAAGTGTGTATGCATTTGAAAAGTTGAAAAAATAAATAAATGGATGATAAGTAAACACTCCCAAGAAATATTTATGAGATCTACACACTCTTACATAATTCCATTACCAACAAACTCAACCAAATTTGAAGAGTCTAAATTGGGTTCAAATCTGGGAGCAGGGATAGTCATATTTACAATAACCCTTATGCTAGAGTATTTACTAAAGATCTTATAGAATACTTACAAAAAATTCCCTTCATCCCAAATCCCCCTAATTGTGAACATGTATTTATTTTTTAGAGTTTGGACCTCAATCATTGATATTTTACCATTCACATACGACAAGAAGCCTAAGAGATGTTGCATTTCTTAAGTGATCTAAGTTAGAGAAACCTATATTCTTGTGACAAAGTTGTCAATGGAAAATTCAAGTATTACATTGCTTTTATATTTTGATTTAATATGAATATTTAACTGCACTCCCTCCCCCCCCCACCAAAAAAAAAAAAAAAAA
>ML779992.1:1338144-1348981 GCA_009831015.1 Picea engelmannii
ATGATTTATGGAGGAATTGGTTACCTGATATTAATTAAGATTAGTTAGATATATGTAGTTTTTTACTTTTTCATACACTTATATTTCTTTATTCCTACACTTGATCATTTGAGGAAAGTCGTGTTTCTCATATTTGAAGGGACACTTAGAGCATTTAGAGTATTCATGAATATCGCAATGCTACATTTGGAATGCAATAAAAGGGGTTATCCATCTAGCCACATGTATCATTCTTCATATATTCTCATTGACAATGACATACATAATTGATATAGAACTTTAGTTGTAGTATATTTTATCTTTTATGCATGTGACCTAACTCTAGTCATAGGGGGGTTATTCCCTATCACATAATTCATGAATCCACTGGGGAGAACTCTATGATTTATTCCTCTTAGGGTTTTGTCTCTCTATTTTTCAGCCTTAGAATTTGAATTGGTTATTTATCTTTATCTTCTTCCTTGCATTTCTTATTATATATCTAAAAATAAAAGTTTTCATGCATTTCTGCAATTTTTTTTACATTTTCTAAGCTTTATACTCACCACCTATATTTAGGGAAATAAGTTTATGTACCTGTATTTACTTCAATAAAATAATGTTGATACACATTTTTCTTTAAGTAAGAGAATGAGGAACACTTATTTCCTCCTAGATATAAATGTATACTTAGTTTCTCCATTTTTCCTTGGTGTTTTAACTTTCCAAACATTTTTCTTTCGAACATTGGAAGGGTGTGTTCTACATTTATAAGGAATTAGCATCACTATAGCTCTTGGAATTTTCATTTTGGTTTTAAAATAAAAGAAAACAAAGAAATATATTTTATGTTTTAGGTGCATTTTTAGTAGTGCATTATAATTACATTTTCTTTGCATCATTTTCGTTTGATAGGATTGCATTACATTAATTTGAAAAAGAAAAGGAAAATTGCTTATTTTTTATTTATTATGTTAGATCTCTTAAGTTATTCATTGTTCAAAATTTATGGAAAGAATGCATGACCTCGTAGAAGGATTAGCATAAATGTTAAAATTCATTATTATCTTTATTATTCATAGAATTCTTTGAATCTTCAAAACATCACAAGTTTCACTCTTATATTCCTTGAGTAAACAATAGATCTAAAAACAAGAAGAATCATTAAAAAGAAACTAGACTTTTTTTATAGAAAACCCACATAGTCTAAGTGCAAATCCTTGGTCTAGGTTGGATAGTAAACTCTCCAAGACTGAAAAAATGAAACTAGAACTACTAAGGAGTGAAAATACATTAGTATTAGAATATGTTTGTAAGAAAGAAATCCTAACATGCACATCAAGAATGAGGTTAAAGTTGTGAAAGTATTGATACTATCCCCTCTTTCCTGTTTAGTGGATATGCATTTACGAGAGCTTTAGTTGAAGTGGAAATTCTTCAGGGTGACACCAATTCTTTAATGTTTTGGGTCTAGGACCGAGTCCTAGTTTCCTACCCATATTTAGAAAACCGACCCATGACTATTATGTCTAATTACTATTTACAATGTGATAACATTAGTGGTGCTTCTTTAGGTTTTAAATTTAATGAATGCAAGTGTGAAGTGCATGTGGTACCCGAGATATGTTCTTAACATACATTTTATCTCCCCTAGATGGTTTCCATATTCATGAGGGTACTTGAACCTTGGTTAATTGTTACATGAGAATTACCATAATTATCTCTTGCACCTTGGTTAGTTGGAATTGACTCTTGTTGGCAGCCAATAATTTTTTTTTTTAATTTGCCCTAAGAAGCTGCCTACACCCCTTGTCTCATTAATGACAAATCATCGTCACATTCTGCGATAAGACGTCATATTCATTTTTCGACAATTGCATTTTGGTCTCACTACAGTTTTCACAACTGAAAGTGTGAAAACACCTCTTTTGTTGCCTTGGCTGCCATCGTCTTTTATTTGACTTTGCTGAAACACATTTGATCATTGGTTATCACATGACTGCAAAGTTCTTTCAAACTGTGTCCATTTCACTTTGATTGTTCATGTCGACTTATAAGCCATTTAAGCATGAAAGTTTATTGATCACATTTGATGCTATAAGGGTTGTAATTAATTTTCGCTCCTATATACTATAATCCTGATTGCTATGGGTTCTTGGATTATTGATTATTTGAGAATTTTGGTTGCATTATTCTAAAATTTTTGCAATATGAACATATTGAATGCGGAACCAAAACACTTGGTAATCATATGAGTTTGATTCGATATGAAATTACAATGGTTTGAGTTTCATAAAGGCATGACGATTGATATTTGGATTTCAATTTTATAAGTCGAATCGATGCATAATTTGTTAGTTTGAAAGATCATTGGCATGGTTGGATTAACATTGGTTTGATTGGCACAATCAATGGTTTGTATTGAAGTTCGTTTGAATTGTGCATGTGGCAACGTATGGTGTTGGTTCTACTCCGATGAATGGCACGTTGATATGTTGTACATCTACGTGGTTGGCCGATACTCATGGTTTAAACGATTTTGATTATGGATGTAACACCACTGTACTCAGTCATTAATACCTTACTTGGCGGTGGTAATCCCACCACCTTCGCACGAATGAAATTAATCCTTGCCTCGTTGAGCGTTGAAGTTGTTAAGCCATATCATTTTTGACCCTATGCATCGTTTAGTTCAGATTCAAACCCTACCATGCACCGAAGCCATGGCTCCTGTTGTGAGGGTCGAGCCCAACGGGTGTCAAGCATTGTTGATATTTGACAGTGCATACAACTACTTGGAAAAATATGGGTGGCTTCCATTTATAAGGAAATTCGACGGATATAACCTCACTGTGGCTCGAAAATTTGCGTTGTCATTCAATGGCTGCCGAGACAAAGTCGGAGATGTCCAGCTTGAAATCACTGAACAGTTTCTCAGTTTGGCAACTAGTTTGCCTATCATTGGACAGAAATGGTCGAAAAGCTACAAGGTTGACAATGTCCCATGGACATTGTTGTTTCGGTCTCGCACAGTGGACTCTTTTGACAGAGGCTTGCCTGCGAAGATGTTGAAACCCCGTTGGTATGATCTCCTAATGGTAATCAAACAATTTGTTACTTGCGAGGGAAGGTATGGGTTTGTTTTCCTGTTTCACCTTCGTTTGTTGATGGTTTTTATGGGTTTCGAATTGAGTATGCCCCATTACCTACACCGAAGCCTGTTCAAGATGGCCAAACGTTACAAACACAGTCAGGCCGATACCATCCTTTTCCATGTGGGATTTATTAAAATGTGTATGGTGTATGAGTTGGGGTTACGTCGTGATTCTTGGGATAATTTCCTTAGCCGTAATGGCTTTGAAGTATCAAACCCTCCGCAGGTCGATAAGCTTATGGTGGTCGAGAGAAAGCCTACCCCTATACCCTACACTGCTACCCAAACCACTACCCGATTCCCCTACAAGCCTACCAGTGGCTATGATTGCTAAACCTACAATCAATCAGCCTAAAGCTAAAGATGGTGTTAATGCCAAAGGCAAGAAAAACTCTCGCTTAATTTCTCGTATGATGAGAAACAAGTCTAAAACTTATGCCAATGCTGACCCTATCGTGGTCAGTCAAAGCTCTGATTCTGAAATTGAATGATTTCTCGCCGACGAGTATCCTTACTCGGAAGGATTATGTGACAAGCCTACACACAATTTTGTCAACAATCTTCCCCCCTGTCTAAAAAATAATCCTAAGTTTCCTGGCATTAAATTAACAGAAGGAACCCTCGGTGAGTCAGCAAAACCCTCTTCTGTTCAAGCTGTCACTCCACCTTGTGACCAATGTGGTTTATGGTTGGAGAGGTATTACAACGATGTGCCGATTTTGCAGACCAAGATTCGTGATTTAGAAAATCAAGTGGTTAAGCTCTCTGGTCAGGAAGCATAGGTGCAACCCTCCGACAAGAAACAACGAACCACTGGCTCCATCCTGTTCAAGAATGTCGAGTCAGCCACGGCAATCGTCAATTCCAAACTGGCATAATCTCAGCAGTCTACCTGGTATAACCCTCGCCCATTTATATGACACAATCATAAGCTTTACGTTCGTTATTAACTTGCTCGGTTACATAGACATGCACTGCTGTACATGGTTTGTTTTGGTAAATCAAATTTGATTTAAAGTTTGAGTTGGATTTGGATTTTGATTCGAAATGATCATATTCTGGATTTGATTGTTTAAATTTAGTTATGATATAATGCTCTATTGCTTCTATTTTAGAAAGCCGTTTGTATTTTAGATTTTGGAACATGATCTATCTTTTGGTTATCATGCACATAAACGATGATTGCTTTGTTACCATCTAATCTTCGTTTGGTTTTGATCCACACAGATACGATGTTGATTTTGTTTAAGAAAAAAAGGCGTTTTGTTTTACATTAAGGATTGACGCAATTCGTAACTATAACCCGATTACTAGCCAGTCAATCCGTGAAGCAAATCAACCCTGTTCTGTTGGATGACTGTGTAATTTGGTCACAAATTAATGTGTGAAACCAAAAACGACATACCCAGAATGATGATTCGTCCAAAATTGTTTTAGATCCGATCTTATTTGATTGTTGTCCAGTTCACGGTTAGCAATGTTGTTTGTTTTTTACTGTGTCATACTCTGAAATTGAAATCGATGATAATTTTAGTCAATGCTACTACGCATATTTTGTTTTGAGTATATCATGACAACCTTTCTGAATTTGATCATAGCAGAATCTTATGCATAATTTACAGCTCGTCTATCTTTGTTATTGGTTGAAACGATTATGTATTGTCACAACTGTAACGAATTATAATTAGGATGTCGATTATGATTACATTTGATTACTGTTTTGGTCGATTGTGGTTGATGATTATGATTACATCCTATCTCCTGTGACTCGAATCAAGGATTAATTTGTTTGATACAAAACAGGCCTATCAAAAGTTTGACCATGTTTTGTGGTAACTAGAAACAGAGCATTTATTTTACCCTGTTTTGATATGATTTGATTTTAATGATAAATTGGGTTGAATTATTAGTGATTTAATGATTATTAAAATATAATTCAATTTTATTTTATTTTATTTTTATCTGATCCTGTTTACTATTTTGACTAGCTACAGAATCAGATGATTCTGTAGCTAATGTCTGTAAAGAGAATTTTTTATTGTTTTCTTTATAAAATACTCTTCTAACTTGATTTTTGTGTCTAATACAGGCAAATTCGAATTGCTAATGGATATGAGAAGCAGTTGGAAGATATCTTAAGGATTTCACTTGCATTTTATTTCCTTAGTTTAGGTGATTTTGGGATGATTCCCAGATTGTGTAAACTTATTTGATATGATCCAGAAGGATGTTTTACCTTGTGAGAAACCTATATAAACCTATGGTTTTGTAATAATCGATCATCCTCAGTTGGGGGAGAACAACGATATGTAATTTTGATTCAAACTGGAGCAGAACTGGTGTCTTGTCATAGCTTTTGCTTTTCAATATATCAACACTTTGTTCCATGTTTTGTATATCATGTTGTTTATGGTTTAGTATTACTTTGTTATCTAAATCAAATGCAAATGATATAATTCTTTACTGTTATACATATTTATGTCTCTTCCTAAATAGATAAAGAACATAACAGTTGTTGATTCATTTTATGAATGATAGCTTTGTCTTCTTCGTAGGTTGAATTGTTATATAAGTTTTCTGCATAATGGGTTTCCCTTTTGCAGGAGATTTATCATCATAAAACTGTTACGATTTCTTTTATGTCTTGTTTGTCCTATAACATACTTCAGGAAGCATCATAGTTGATCCTTTGCGAGAAGCTTGAGGGTTAAACGGTGTGAATTTCTTCCTCCGACCAGCTTAAGAAGCAATCATACACAGGGCAGACTTGGAGCGTTTCCAGGTTAATTAGAGTGTAGTTTACTGTTTTCATTAAGTAGTTTAACATAAGTGTAACCTTAGTTAGATTTATATTAGATCGTTTAATTTTAGTAAATTATATCAGATTGTTTAATTTCAGTTAGTTTATTTTCTTATTCATAAATTATAAAATCAAAAAAGAGTTATCTTCGCTGTCTTGGGACATCAAGCACATTAGTTTCACAGGTTTTATCCAAATCTGTAGATTGTATGCAATGTATATTTGTGAATAAACTGTAATTAATTTGATAATTAGATAGTTGATTTGAGTTATTATAATCATAGTTAGTATCTTGTATATATAATAGTTAGTAGTTTATAGTTAGATTAGTGTAGTTAGTTTACTTTGTTTTATTAGTTTCTAGTTCCCCTTTATTTTAGTTAGTTTCTTGTATTCAGTTATAATTTAGTCTATTTTATGTAGTTTAGTTAGATTTCTTAGCTAAAATCATTTCTCTTTGGTTTCCATACGATACCATAGGGCAGCCAACGGAGCCATTAAACTCGTCTGGGTGGTCCATTCGAAACGGATTGGGTTATTAGACAACCTCGGACCGGTTCCACTCTCCTAGTTGACGGACGGTCAATTTCGCCCGTCAACAAATGGAGCTAGAAGGAGGGCCTGAACTTAATTAATGGCACGAGGTGGTCGTAAGAGTCCTCCCCCACCTAATCGTACACCCATAGTGACTAGAATCCGTTCACAAGATAATATTCCCCCTCAAACAGAAACTACTTCAACCGAAGATCCTCAGATCACAGTTGAGCCAGCAACCCCTAATCCTACAGGCGGTGACATTCAAGAAATTTTTAGACAATCTCTTATTAAATCCCACAAAGCCTTTGCTAGTCTCAGCAACCACATTGCTCGTGGAGTCAACCTTTAGAATTCTCAGAAGTCAGAGAACAACTAGGTGATATAGACCCTACTGTGAATCCTACAGATCCAAACGCAAATCCTGTTGTAGGAGGATCTGGGATACCTCCTTCAGCTCCTCCTTCACCTCCTCCCTCATCTCCTTCTTCTTTTGGAGGAGATTCCTCTTCTGATGAAGGTAAACCACCTTCTCGTCCTTCCACACCCAATTCCCCAATGGCAAATCAGAACAATCCTTCTAGACCATGGTTGGACCAGGATGCTGTAGCAGTACCTGGTGCCCAACACCCTTTACCCAAGCACCCGGAAAAATGGCTTCGTAAGTTTGATCCCGATTCAAAACAAATAGCAGAAGATCATATCAAAAAATTTATGTTAGCCATCAGGCTTCGGAACGTTGAACATGAATATGTTGTCTGTAGGTTGTTCCCTTACACCTTTGAGGGTAATGCGTCCACTTGGTACTTTGCCCAGTAGCCTCACACCATAGCATCTTGGGAAAAGTTTGAGTCAATTTTTTTGGAAAAATTCGGAGATGGAAAACCTCCGGAAGTCTTAGTCATGGATCTTTCAAATTTAAAAATGAATGCTAAAGAAAAAGTTGAAGATTTTAATCAAAGATTTTTAACACTTAAGAATAGAATCCCTGCAGATTCTATGCCTGCATAAAGTCTTGTAATAGCTTACTACACTAAATCTCTACATCAAAGTATAGCTATTTGGGTGAAAAGATCCAAAAAGGCAACGTTGTTAGAATCCTTTGAAGAAGCTACTCAAATTGAAAAATATATTCTTAGCCTTAAAGATTCCTCTAGCAACGAGACTGAAACTGTTTCTTCTTCCAAGAAGAAGATTGAAATTCTTCCCAGGCCTACACAAAACAAAATACAACCCGAGAACTCTGATTTGGAAAATTTAACTAAAGTTGTAAAAAAGTTATCTAATCAAGTCGTAGATTTAAAAAGGTCAACAGAGGAAGCCTCTTCGAGTAAAGGACCGTACAAACCTCCTTTCCGAAATCCTTTTCCAACCAGCCGACCTAATCCAAACCCCGAAGGCTTGAACCTAGAAACTTTGCAATATGCTCTTCAGACAATTCTAGGACCCCAAGATGACTTGACACCTCTTGAAATCTCTCAAGAGGAAGTCGAGCAGGAAATAACCCAAGAAGAAGAGTCTTCTCCTAATATCTTTGGTCACCTCTCCGATAGTATCTTCCAAGCTAACTTTGAGACGGTGCACCCTTATAATACTAGGAGCAAGACCGCAAATAGACCTCCTGTCGATAACACCACAACTTTACCGCTGAAGCCATCTAAATCAGTAGAAACAAAACAAATCAATGCTAGCCCTAAAATAGATTATGATGTTGTTGAAGATCTTAAGAAATTACGGGCTAACATTTCTATTTACGAGTTGTTGAAATTTCCATTTTTGTTACAGAAATGTTGCAAAATATTCTAGATAATGGCAAGAATGGTAATTCAAACGGTAATAAGGTTGTGCAAAGCAAGGTTCCGCAGAAGACTTCCACAAAAAACAACTCTGATACTCAAGATAAAGGAAGCCTTCCTGTACCAAATGTAAATAATGTAAATAACAATGTAAATAGTGTAAATAATTCAGGTAAGTTAGTCTTAGAAAATGCGAGTAAGAAACCACAAGCTGCTACCTTAAACACTCGCAAGAATGTACCTCCTTTTCTTTTAACTTTCGAAATCTTCAACATAAATGTGCATAACTGTATGGTTGACTCGGGAGCATCATCAAACGTGATGCCTTGGTCAGTCTGCCAAAAGATTAATGCTGAAGTAGAGCCATCGTCTTTAAAAATTATACAACTTGATAGAACATATGTTAAAGTTATAGGCGAATTGAAAAATGTGTTGATTAGATTATCTTCTAACCCAAAGGTTCATCAAGTTATCGATATAATTGTGGTTGATATTCTAGAAGTGTATGGTATGTTTTTGAGCAGGGACTGGTCGGAGCAGCTACATGGTTACTTCGCAACAGACTGGTCTCACTTATGGCTTCCAGAAAACGGCAATCCCAACAAGATTAGGGT
Organism: Picea engelmannii; assembly: GCA_009831015.1. Classification (NCBI taxonomy): domain Eukaryota; kingdom Viridiplantae; phylum Streptophyta; class Pinopsida; order Pinales; family Pinaceae; genus Picea; species Picea engelmannii. Next base: position 1,347,022 of record ML779992.1, read on the forward strand.
GAATCATGAGAGTTACCTCAAGTTCATGGTGACAGAATTGAATGACCCCAATGAGCCATATACACCTCCGACAGATTCGCTTGAAGTCCAAGGGATGGACACCTACTTCGAAAATTTCATGGCTGAAGTTTCACCTATCAACAATTCACGACAACAATCCGAGATCAAAGCATATATGCAACCAACAACTTCTATCCAACAGTCCTGTGAGCCTGATAAGAATCAAATTTGGTCTTTATACTTCGATGGTTCCAAGTCTAAAGAAGGAGCTGGTGCAGGCTGCATCATTATTGATCTGGCAGGTAACAAAACATTATTGGCTTGTAGATTAGAATTTGAATGTACTAACAATGTTGCAGAATACGAGGCTTTACTACAAGGTCTTAGAAAAGCCTTAGACATGCACATTCATAATCTAGTTGTATTAGGTGAATCAGAAATAGTGGTTCGGCAGGTAAGAAATTCTATACATTGCCTTACCCCGCATCTCAAATGTTATCAGTCTGAGGTATGGAGTTTAATAAAAAAAAAATCTGCCTTTAATATAAATTCCATTCCTAGATCAAGTAATGTTGAAGAAGATCTACTCGCTAATGTTGCCTCTAAACTTCTCCCTGCAGAAGGCTTATCTCCAAACGCATTCTCCGTGGAGCTATTGTTTCGACCATCTGTTCCAGATAATATCACGAACTGGAGAGTATTTGACGATGATTAGCAGATCATTGACTTTCTGCACATGGAAGAAACCTTCCAAGGAGCTGTGATAGATGAACGGACACATGATGATAATCTGCATGACTTTACGGTAATACCTAATCCGAAACCCCCTGAAGCTCAATCGGATATGGTAAATTCCTTACCCAAATCTGTTGCTAGATTAGAAATTTTTTATGATTTTGAAGATAAATTTAAAAAGACGATCAATTGTAAAACCAATAGTTCCTCACTGTCTTATGAAAAAGTCGATTTTGGAACTAGTGAAAACCCTCAGTGTATCAACTTAGGCTTGGGGTGTTCCAAACAAGAAAAAGCTGCTTTTGTTAAATTATTTAAGGAATTTAAGGATGTCTTCGCATGGACTTACGAAGATCTTAAGACATTCGATCCTAACATTATACAGCATGTTATCCCAATGAAACCCCAAACCTTGACTTTCCAACAGAAGCTGAGGAAAATGCATCCGAAACTAGAACCGACCGTACAAAAAGAGTTGAATAAAGTCCTAGGTGCTAAAATAATTTTTCCTGTTAGACACACTCAATGGGTATCCAACCTCATCCCAGTGCGGAAGAAAAACGGCGAAATTCGACTTTGCGTCGATTTCCGAAACCTCAACAAAGCGTCTGATAAAGATAATTATGCTGTCCCTCCCATGGAACAAATACTTCAACAAGTATCTGGTTCCGAGAGGCTATCTTTACTGGATGGTTTCTCTGGATACAACCAAGTCTTGATGTCTCCGTTAGACCAATTAAAAACTACCTTCCGTACCCCGTGGTGCACTTATGCTTATCGCAAAATGCCTTTCAGTTTGATTAATGCTGGTGATACCTTTCAGAGAGCAATGGATATTGATTTTTGAGGCTTGATCAATCACTCCGTAGTGGTCTACCTAGATGATGTGACCGTTTATTCCAAAAACAAAGACGATCATCTAGCTCACCTACGAGCCGTTCTGCTGGGATGTCGAAAATTCGGCATCTCCTTGAACCCTAAGAAGTCCATCTTTGCAGTAGAATAGAGTAAACTACTAGGATTCATTGTGTCTAGAGATGGAATGATTATTGACCCCGAGAGGACCCAAGCCATCGCTAAACTTCCCCCACCCACTTCCAAGAAATCCATGCAGTCCTTCCTTGGCCAAATTAATTTCGTGAGAAGATTTGTCCCCAGTTTCTCCGAAATGGTCAGGCCTCTCCAGAACCTGATTAAGAAGGACACCCAATATCACTGGGGACCC
>ML779992.1:1351445-1364979 GCA_009831015.1 Picea engelmannii
CTAATCTAGAGCTTCTTGACAGGATAAAGACGTCCGAGTGGGTTAAATGGAAACCCTGTCGAGGCTATGGACGCCTACTGGCAGTAGTGGCCATGCCAACAGTATTGAAGATTTTATCATAAAAATCATGACTTGCTGATCTTTGGGATTGTTATTGGTTTGCATCTTTTAAAACTTTGCTAAAAAAAAAAAATAGTTGATGATGATGTAGTACAATTTTCGGTTGTTGTTTTGAGTTGAAATTTTCTTTGCTGTCTTATTCTGAATCCATTTCTTATGACAGAGATAACTGCTTCGCCCAACGTGTCACCATTGTTGGCAGCCAATACATTTTTTTTTTTATTTTCCCTAAGAAGCTGCCTACACCCCTTGTCTCATTAACGACAAATCATCGTCGAATTCTGCGATAATATGTCATATTCATTTTGCGACAATTGCATTTTGGTTTCACTACAGTTTTCACAACTAAAAGTGTGAAAACACCTCTTTTGTTGCCTTGACTGTCATTGCCTTTTATTTGACTTTGCTGAAACACATTTGATCATTGGTTATCACATGACTACAAAGTTCTTTCAAACTATGTCCATTTCACTTTGATTGTTCAGGTCAACTTATAAGCCATTTAAGCATGAAAGTTTATTGACCACACTTGATGATATAAGGGTTGTAATTAATTTTCTCTCCTATATGCTATAATCCTGATTGCTATGGGTTCTTGGCTTATTGATTATTTGAGAATTTTGGTTGCATTATTCTAAAAATTTTGCAATATGAACATATTGAACGCGGAACCAAAACACTTGGTAATCATATGAGTTTGATTCGATATGAAATTACAATGGTTTGAGTTTCATAAAGGCATGATGATTGATCTTTGGATTTCAATTTTATAAGTCGAATCGATGCATAATTTGTTAGTTTGAATGATCATTGGCATGGTTGGATTAACATTGGTTTGATTGACACGATCAATGGTTTGTATTGAAGTTCGTTTGAATTGTGCATGTGGCAACGTATGGTGTTGGTTCTACTCCGATGAATGGCACGTTGATATGTTGTACATCTACGTGGTTGGCTCATACTCATGGTTTAAACGATTTTGATTATGGATGTAACACCACTGTACTCAGTCATTAATACCTTACTTGGTGGTGGTAATCCCACCACCTTCGCACGAATGCAATTAATCCTTGCCTCATTGAGCGTTGAATCTGTTAAGCCATATCATTTTTGACCCGGTGCATCATTTAGTTCGGATTCAAACCCTACCATGCACCAAAGCCATGGCTCCTGTTGTGAGGGCCGAGCCCAACGGGTGTCAAGCATTGTTGATATTTGACAGTGCATACAGCGACTTGGAAAAATATGGGTGGCTTCCATTTATAAGGAAATTCGACGGATATAACCTCACTGTGGCTCGACAATTTGCGTTGTCATTCGATGGCTGCCGAGCCAAATTCGGATATGTCTAGCTTGAAATCACTGAACAATTTCTCAGTTTGGCAACTAGTTTGCCTATCATTAGACAGAAATGGTCGAAAAGCTACAAGGTTGACAATGTCCCATGGACATTGTCGTTTCGGTCTCGCACAGTGGACTCTTGTGACAGAGGCTTTCCTACGAAGATGTTGAAACCCCACTGGTATGATCTCCTAATGGTAATCAAACAATTTGTTACTTGTGAGGGCAGGTATGGGTTTGTTTTCATGTTTCACCTTCGTTTGTTGATGGTTTTTATGGGTTTCGAATTGAGTATGCCCCATTACCTACACCGAATCCTGTTCAAGATGGCCAAACGTTACAAACACAGTCAGGCCGATACCAGCCTTTTCCATGTGGGATTGATTAAAATGTGTATGGTGTATGAGCTGGGGTTACGTCGTGATTCTTGGGATAATTTCCTTAGCCATAATGGCTTTGAAGTATCAAACCCTCCGCAGGTCGATAAGCCTATGGTGGCTGAGAGAAAGCCTACCCTGTACCCTACAGTGTTCTGCTGCCCAAACTGCTACCCGATTCCCCTACGAGCCTACCCGTGGCTATGATTGCTAAACCTACAGTCAATCGGCCTAAAGCTAAAGATGGTGTTAATGCCAAAGGAAAGAAAAACTCTCTCTTAATTTCTCGTATGACGAGAAACAAGTCTAAAAATTATGCCAATGCTGACCCTATCGTGGTCAGTGAAAGATCTGATTCTGAAATCGAACGATTTCTCGTCGACGAGTATCCTTACTCGGAAGGATTATGTGACAAGCATGCACACGATTTTGTCAACAATATGCCCCCCTGTCTAAAAAATAATCCTAAGTTTCCTAGCATTAAATTAACATAAGGAACCCTCAGTGAGTCAGCAAAACCCCCTTCTGTTCAAGCTGTCGCTCCACCTTGCAACCAGTGTGGTTTTTTGTTGGAGAGGTATTACACCGATGTGCCGATGTTGCAGACCAGGATTCGTGATTTAGAAAATCAAGTGGTTAAGCCCTCCGGTCAGGAAGCACATGTGCAACCCTTCGACAAGAAACAATGAACCACTGGCTCCATCTTGTTCAAGAATGTCGAGTCAGCCACGACAATTGTCAATTCCAAACTGGCATAATCTCAATAATATACCTGGTATAACCCTCGCCCATTTATACGACACAATCATAAGCTTTACATTCGTTATTAACTTGCTCGGTTACATAGACATGCACTGTTGTACATGGTTTGTTTTGGTAAATCGAATTTGATTTAAAGTTTGAGTTGGATTTGGATTTTGATTCGAAATGATCATATTCTGGATTTGATTGTTTAAATTTAGTTATGATATAATGCTCTATTGCTTCTATTTTAGAAAGCCGTTTGTATTTTAGATTTTGGAACATGATCTATCTTTTGGTTATCATGCACATAAACGATGATTGATTTGTTACCATCTAATCTTCGTTTGGTTTTGATCCACACAGATACGATGTTGATTTTGTTTAAGAAAAAAAGGCGTTTTGTTTTACATTAAGGATTGACGCAATTCGTAACTATAACCCGATCACTAGCCAGTCAATCCGTGAAGCAAATCAACCCTGTTCTATTGGATGATTGTGTAATTTGGTCACAAATTAATGTGTGAAACCAAAAACGACATACCCAGAATGATGACTCGTCCAAAATTGTTTTAGATCCGATCTTATTTGATTGTTGTCAAGTTCACGGTTAGCAATGTTGTTTGTTTTTTACTGTGTCATACTCTGAAATTGAAATCGATGATAATTTTAGTCAATGCTACTACGCATATTTTGTTTTGAGTATATCATGACAACCTTTCTCAATTTGATCATAGCAGAATCTTATGCATAATCTACAGCTCGTCTATCTTTGTTATTGGTTGAAACGATTATGTATTGTCACAGCTGTAACGAATTATAATTAGGATGTCGATTCTGATTGCATTTGATTACTGTTTTGGTCGATTGTGGTTGATGATTATGATTACATCGTATCTCCTGTGACTCGAATCAAGGATTAATTTGTTTGATACAAAACAGGCCTATCAAAAGTTTGACCATGTTTTGTGGTAACTAGAAACAGAGCATTTATTTTACCGTGTTTTGATATGATTTGATTTTAATGATAAATTGGGTTGAATTATTAGTCGTTTAATGATTATTAAAAGATAATTCAATTTGATTTTATTTAATTGTTATCTGATCCTGTTTACTATTTTGACTAGCTACAGAATCAGATGATTCTGTAGCTAATGTCTGTAAAGACAAATTTTTATTGTTTTCTTAATAAAATACTCTTCTAACTTGATTTTTGTGTCTAATACAGGAAAATTCGAATTGCTAATGGATATGAGAAGCAGTTGGAAGATATCTTAAGGATTTCACTTGCATTTTATTTCCTTAGTTTAGGTGATTTTGGGATGATTCCCAGATTGTGTAAACTTATTTGATATGATCCACAAGGATGTTTTACCTTGTGAGAAACCTATATAAACCTATGGTTTTGTAATAATCGATCATCCTCGGTTGGGGGAGAACAAGGATATGTAATTTTGATTCAAACTGGAGCAGAACTGGTGTCTTTTCATAGCTTTTGCTTTTCAATATATCAACACTTTGTTCCATGTTTTGTATATCATGTTGTTTATGGTTTAGTATTACTTTGTTATCTAAATCAAATGCAAATGATATAATTATTTACTGTTATACATATTTATGTCTCTTCCTAAATAGATAAAGAACATAACAGTTGTTGATTCATTTTATGAATGATAGCTTTGTCTTCTTCATAGGTTGAATTGTTATATAAGTTTTCTGCATAATAGGTTTCCCTTTTGCAAGAGATTTATCATCATAAAACTGTTACGATTTCTTTTATTTCTTGTTTGTCCTGTAACATACTTCAGGAAGCATCATAGCTGAAACTTTGCGAGAAGCTTGAGGGATAAACGGTGTGAATTTCTTCCTCCGACCAGCTTAAGAAGCAATCATACACAGGGCAGACTTGGAGCATTTCCAGGTTAATTAGAGTGTAGTTTACTGTTTTCATTAAGTAGTTTAACATAAGTGTAACCTTAGTTAGATTTATATTAGATCGTTTAATTTCAGTAAATTATATCAGGTTGTTTAATTTCAGTTAGTTTATTTTCTTATTCATAAATTATAAAATCAAAAAAGAGTTTTCTTCGTTGTCTTGGGACAGCAAGCACATTAGTTTCACAAGTTTTATCCAAATCTGTAGATTGTATGCAATGTATATTTGTGAATAAACTGTAATTAATTTGATAATTTGATAATTGATTTGAGTTATTATAATCATAGTTAGTATCTTGTATATATAATAGTTAGTAGTTTATAGTTAGATTAGTGTAGTTAGTTTACTTTGTTTTATTAGTTTCTAGTTTCCCTTTATTTTAGTTAGTTTCTTGTATTCAGTTATAATTTAGTCTGTTTTATGTAGTTTAGTTAGATTTCTTAGCTCAAATCATTTCTCTTTGGTTTCCATACGAGACCTTAGGGCAGTCAACGAAGCTGTTAAACTCGTCAGGGTGGTCCATTCCAAACAGCTTGGGTTATTAGACAACCCCGGACCGGTTCCACTCTCCCAGTTGACGGACGGTCAATTTCGCCCATCAACAACTTTTGACCATCATAATCTCTTCATTGATTTAGTTTTAGGTCATAACCACCTTGGATTAATATTTGGTAGAGAAGTATTCCTATTTTTTCCTTCTTAGAAAATTTTTTCTTGAGTGCTTGGTGATTAAAGAGTAGAGAACCTTAGGTTGCGATTAATGCTTGTTTATTATTCCTTCAGTTCAAAGTGATTTAGAAATCATTCTGTCTATCTCAAAGGACTAGCAGTCTCCCTACCAAAATCATGAAGCCACCTCTTACAAGTTGAAGGTTAAATGATCCTATCACATAGGCAAATGAGTTACTAACTTAAACAATCCCACACGTGAAGAATACTTGCAAGAATATCCTAACCTTAAAGAGTTGTTGGCCAAATGGAAATTTAATAAATTTGAATGGAAATATAATTGTAATTACAAGGGTTCCATCCCCTCCCCACATATCATGATTCCATTCCACCTAAAATCAAGGACATCCCTGATACAAGTACGTTGAAATTTAACCCACTCCTTATTAACCTATAGAGTTGCTTCTTTTGCATGTTTGTGATTTTACATAGAGGAATCATGTCTGACATCCAAATACTTTGCACTAGTGGTTTACTATGAATGATTTTGATACTACTTCAGGTGTTGGGTAAAACAATTCCCCCATATATGATGTTTCTGGTGGGTAAGGCATCTCCATAATGAGCACTAAATCCATATCTCTAGGATTTGTATAAGGTATACCAAATATCCCTTAGGAACTCCCAACAATGGAATAAGAAATACATCCTCTACTCCTTAGAGTAGTGATGCTTTCTCTTTTGGGATGCCACCCTTTGGAATGCCACCTTTCAATACTATTGCATCGCTTCTTTTTCCCAAATTTCAGTATATCAATAGGGAGTTAATATACCCATTTTCATGCATTCCCATTTACAGGGACACACATCTCCTCACCCATATCATCTTCAGGGAGTGGATTTATTTCATCTTCTAGCATACAAATCGAAAGAGAACTCTTCTCAGGAATGAGGAATATGTTCAATGGGGCTTCCCCCCAAAACTATCTTACAACGTGAGATTTCTGAAAAACATTGTATTTTAGATGAATCAACCTTTCATTCCTGAAGGTGGAAAAACCCCAGGAAGTGGTTTTATAAGTGGTAATATGATGAATAATTAGATAGTGGAACAAACTACTAATAATTAGAATTATTTTTCCCAAGACAATTTATCTTCTTGGAGACATGGAATCTTCCTAATTTAATGAAGTTAACTAATGAATCATTGTTTCATAATCATAGCTCGCCTCAAGTACCTACAAAATTACCTTCAAACATTCATAAATTTGAAGGAAAAGTTGGAGAAGATCCCAGTAATCACATCTTGACATCTCATCCTTGATTCTCATCAAACTCATTGATAGAAATGATAGTATTAGAATTGAATATTATAGCATACTCTAAATAAGATAGGCACAAAGTGGTATATCAAGCTTCCATGCATTTTGTACCATGACTTCACGACCTTGGAAATGATTTTTCTTAACCATTTCTAGCTACATGCCTTCTATGAAATAGGGATAGATTTGTTCACATAATTTCAGCAAGACACATTCACTCACATATCTGATCACACTCATGAATGGAGAAGCAAAAGACAAATGATCAATGTTGATATCTATAACAAATTTTTAGATGTTTGGTTTGTGAAATCATTAATAATGTATATTTCTAAGGATCTTCTCTTATCGGGGGTTACTGTCTAGGAACAATCAATTAAAAGGATGAGATTACTTGTTCCAATGGGATGGTTTCTCCAATAAAGGAGGGTGACCCACATTGTTGGATCCCATGGAATAGGCATGATCCATGCTAGAGAGAAGAAATCCACTTTGGAAAAGAAGTGGTTCATAATGGAAATACTAGTGATTCAAGACACATATTTCCAGTAGAGGGTGGCGAAGAAATAAGGGTCAAGGAGGAGCTTCTAAACCACTACTCAAATATTTCCAAAATAACTATGGGTTTTTTTTGAAAACCACAAAGCAATACCATCAAAAAATAAAAAATTGCTCAAAAAAAGAGAATAATGGTCGGAAATGTTTTATTATATTAAAATTCCATAAGCCAATTTTTTTGTGTGTGCATGAATATTTTCAAATAAGAAAATATGTAGATGCTCGAGGATGAGGCACCACATTGGGCGTTCTATTTATGGTAGAAAAGAACATCACTTCTTGAAGCACTTGCTTCTCTTGTTAGTGTGATTTACTAGGTTTGGTGAACATTGCACTCTCTAACAATTCAAATATGACGAGTTACAATAGTTGGTACTTGGTTTGATGCATAAAACTGCCCTTCTTGAGAAAGGATACAATCTATCCTTAGTCATGAATGTAATTTATGATGAGATAAAGGATATGAAATCTTGGCAAGCACAATTAGAATATCTAATAGAGGAAAGTAGTTCCATGTTTCAACAATTATAATTTCCTACACCACTTAGTTAGAGCTTGATATTTTCATACCAACATAGACAACGACTCTTTGTTAGCATAAATATCTTGTTTGCCCATGATTCAAGAGGGTAATGAAATACTTCATCACCAATCTCTACATTTGATAGAGAATGAAATGCAACTTATCAATTTTGTGTTTTCAATATATTTAGGAAGACTTTTGAACTCCACACTCATGTCACTTTGTAATAAAAACCCACTAGTTTTCCTCTCCTATTGTGTGCACTTCGTATATTAATGACATCCTAAAAATGTTTCTAAGACTATTAAATTTCATATCCTTTCGTATGATCATGTCGTTCATATAGGAGGTAAACCCTACCCATAGGGGGCCAACATCAACTCATTTAGTCTATTTACATCTAAAAAATGTTTCAATTATGGCCATAAAATATCATTCCATATCACATCGGAGATAAACCTTACATATAATGGCATACTTGAAATGGTTTTACATGGATGACATCCTATTTTTTTATATGTCTTTTAAATCTTTCTTATGATATGGGGCCTTACATAGGAGATAAACCCTACTAATAGGAAATAAGTGTCAATTCATTTTGATCAATCTGGATCTAAGTTAGCAAAGAAATTAATAATTGAGTTAAGAAGTAGACAAGGATATCCTTTATGGTGGGTTTATTTTCAACGAAGAAAAGTTCCATCTAGATGTACTCATTTTTAATAAAATGTTAATGATCAAGGTCTTCCTAACAATGAGCCAAAAACCGTAAAATAAGGCTCCATGGTCAAAGTAAAGTATAAATTTGGACAAAATTCTTATTTAATTTAGAAAAGAATCATAACAAACTAAAATTTGATCCCCATAATATTATTCTATTGAGAAAAAAATTAATAACAAAAAAAATAATAACAAAAGGTTCTAAAATTTGACTTGAGATACTCTTTGAGATACTCTTTGGGCCTTGTAACATTAGAGTTTTGAACTTTTTCATTGGAATCTAGCAAAACAGATCTTGGTGTTGTTGTTTAAATTTAATATTTGAATGCATAAATGGATTGAGCATCCTAAAAAATCATAGAGACACTTAATTTATATAGAGTCAATCACTCAAATATGGAGTTCCAACAATTTTTACCATATTTTGGGAAAATAATCTTAAAATATGCCACTAAAATTTTGGCTAAATTTTGGGAAAAATTAATAGAAGATAATGCCCATAAAATTACCAGGAAGTCAAATATTTAGAGTGTGCACTTTAAAATACCACATGTGCTAACCAAAATAGGCTCCAATTAATAGTGATAGTGGAGTATTTATTAGGTTAATAATCATTTAATCATTTCAATGTTTATTAACATAAATAAGTATTCAATAATTAATTAATTAATTTTTATTTAGTTTAAATAGTTATTGACATTTTCATCTTTGATAAGAGAGTAGAGTAGATTTCACTAGTGGATTCTCTTTCTTTGAATCTCCTTTTGGTTAGGCAGGTAAATAGGGACTAGGTTTTCTTTTTACCATCCATGAATAATGGGGAAGTTTTAATAGTTATGATGAGTTGATTCTATTGATCCCTTCGATAGTTACCCCGACTTTTTTGATTTCTTTTGGATATGGTCCATTAATCCAGGCAAGTTGTTTATCCACCTCTTTTACTATGCATGAATCATGGAAAAGTACCATTTCGTTGGAATTTTTTTTTTTTTAATAATTATGATGGATTCGACTCTCTTAATCTCCTTAAGATTAGGCCACCCCATTATTTGGGGCATCTAATTACCCAAGTTTAAACCACCGCATACAGTGATTAACCCACCCCATAATATGGGGCATCGATTTACTCAATTTTGTCATCCATGAATAACAGGGAAGTACTCCAAAAGTTTTTCTGATAACATTTTGTTGAAAAAAGGAAATTTTAATAATTATAATATTTTGAATTTTAATTTTAACTAATATCATTTCTAGGGCAAAAATTATTCATAAGAACTATGTGAGAGATGAAAGTTTTACTACGTTGGCAATCTGGTTCATTGAACTTTGTCAAAGACGATTTTAAAAACAAATCTAACAGAAAAAAGGAAATTAACGAGCCAAAATAACCACCCCAACCCCAAAAAAAAGCCACTAGTTTAGAAAATTGAATATGATATGAGAACTTTTCTACTAAAATTTTGTGTCTATAATGTTTTGGGGTTGCTTGAGAGCAGCTTTCTTCATTGTGACACTCAAGTGTTTTATGGATATTTCATCTACTATAGCTTGCTACCTCTGTATCATCTTCCTGCAATCCCTTTTTGGTTATTTTAGCTTCTCAGAAGATCAGATCATTGCAGTGCACAAACTAAGCACAGATCCTCTCTTCGGACCTGTGCCCTCTTTCGGGGCTTAGTTCGGATCATTGCAACCACCATTTTCAGCAAAGACTCTTCTTCTCAGATCTACGCACTCCTTAGAGGCTAGCTCCTCTGCAGATTGGGTCTTCTTCAAACAGTCCGGGTCGGATCGGAAAGAATACATCCAGCAATCGTTGTCTTCTCTTTGCACCTACAGCTCTTTGGTGGGTTCCCTTTCGGTCATTGCAGCTCCTTATTTGAAGCAAACTCTTAGAAAATTTCTGGTCTTCTAGCAGCGATTTTTGGTCTTCCTGTAGTTGTAGAGCCATGACCGACCACATAAAAGAAAAGGCAAGGTGTGAAAAAACACTAGATGAGATGTCATCTCTACAACCAGATATAGCCGCCCATGAACTCCTAACACCGGAGGTGGCCATGAAATCTGTCCACGATCATTCTGAAGAAGAGGAAGAGAGGAGCAGAATGATAACTACTTCCATTAATTGCTTCAACAGCCTATGCTTGCGAGAAATATGCGACATAGGTAATAACTGGAAGTTCCCAAATATATTTCGGGATTATCATTTACAAGCGTATGACCCTGTGGTGTACGGCTCTGCTCCCGAATTCGTCATAGCCGGTGACATAATATTTGTTATCTGTAAGTCATTCTATCTTCTTCCATTCCGCCTGGATGGAGAATTCTCACCCCTTACAGACGACCATGGGTCACAGATCATAATCACAATGAAAATCCAGTTTGTTTGTTATAATATAAATAACAATTCATTGATAATTGTTGTGATCGATCGGGAGGATGATTGGAGAAGCGTTGTAAGTCTTGAAATCGGACCGATAAAAGCAGGGCTAACTACTGAACAAAGAAATATTTGTCCCCAAGACGGCGGCATGATTCTTGATTGGGAATTTGATATTCCAAATTGCAGAGGGATGATTTTCAATTCGACAGAGAAGTTATTTAAAATTTATGAATTGAAAAATTACTCTCAATTATTTACAATACCGTATGAAGACGAATATTCTTTTTGTTCAAGTTTAAGATTTGGAGGTCCAGGAAATTTGGAGTTGTTTGTGATGATGTACGATAATAACTTTGCAAGTGAAGAAGTTTTATTGGAAATTTATTCCAAGCAGACCGGACAACAACGCAAGCAAATTTCCATACCTGTTTATCCAGGACATAGAATTTGCTACGTGGAACTCTGTGGCACTGATAGAATTCTTCTACAACAATCGGAACTGGGTATGCAGATCCTGGATATATCTGCTTCAATTTCCAGAATAATAAAAACAACTGATATTGAGATGGCAGGTCGTCCTTATTATTTGCACAAAAGAAATTTGTTCATTTGCTACACCAAAATGAAAGGCCTTCATGTTTGTAATTTAGAAGGTGACATTCTGGTCACATTTCAAAACCACCGACTTTATATGCCCAGCCTTTTGTCTTCTTCGTACATTACAACTGCACAGGATATTGTGATAACTATTTGCCGTGACGAAGAAGATAGGTTTGGTCTGGTAACTATCAATATTAGCAGCATTTTCACAGGAGAATGCATCGCAAAATTTACAGCGGGTACTTCAAATCTTAGAGAGTCAGCACTGACAATTCCGCCGCCCGGTGCATTTGCATACGATGAAACAACTCATAAAATTTTCACAGGAAGTGCTAACGGGGAGATTTACATATGGTCCAATAAATTTTACAATGATGTACGAATGGAAAATTCGTATAGTCTAATAGAAACTAGTAGCCCTAGTTCAGAGGAGTCCACAGTTGAAAGCTTAGTCAGAGAAGAAGACGAAGAGCCGTGACTAGAGGCCTTTCTATGGTTTCGATTCCTGCTTATTGCATTGGTTTGCAGGAGCTCCACTTTGAAGGAAACATTGGTTTGCAATTTTGCACTACATTTCATTTCTTAGTTTGGGGACTGGAAAGAGCTCCATTTCTGAGTGTGTTTCACGTAGATGAACTCGTTCAGAGCTTGATACTACCAGACTATCTACCGTAGAATCTGCTCGCTATCTTCAAGTTTGCTTCTTCAATTACTATATGTTTGTTCATAGTAAAGTTTTTATTCTCTCATAGGAAATTAGAGATCCGTCTCCTTCATTAAACTGCCAAAGAAAGCAATATTTTCCTACTTTCTTGGCATTTCATTTCCTTTTTTGGATTTTTTACTATTATTAAGTATCAGGTTTTGTTTTTTATGGGTTTTTTTTAACTATTATTAAGTATCAGATTTTGTTTTTTACAATTATATTATCAAGTATATACGAATATACACATTGTGGATTGCCAAATTATTGTCAAGGATATACACACCGCGGATTGCTAAATTATTGGTATTGGTTTTATTAATTTTTGGGCTACCACTTTCATTACATGGATATCTATGACTTTTTTGAAACAGATTTTTTTTTCGAAACAAATGAATTTTTTTTATTGGTTGACAAAGGTTTTGATTTTCATAGAGTCTTGTGTTTCATGCATTCCTTAAATGTGTTTTATACCAGTAACAGTATTTTAAAATCACCAGCTGGCAAGTTCATCTTGAACACACCTCCAGGAAATCCGTCCATCTCTACCAATTGGAAACTAAACATATTTCCACATCTACCAAAGAATCGTTATAAGCCCTCCATCTGTACCAATTGGAAGCCTTTTTCATATCAGCAAGAAACTTGCTAACCATCTCAAGCCTTTTTCCAATTAGATTTTACTACTTTTGAAATTAATTCATCTTATTCACATTAGTAAATGCAAATTAGTTGATTTTGCAAAGTCATTATTGTGAAACTTTTTGGCTCTTGCAATTTTTTTTAATTATTTTTGTGACATTGCAGCCTTTTTCCAATTCGCTTCTACCATTGAAATTAATTGATTTTATTCACATTAGTAAATGCATTGTTACAAGTTGTATTAGGGACAACATCCAAATCATTTTCAAGTTAGGTTTTTTAAAATGACTTATTAAACTATGCAAAAATTTGTCTCCTAAAACTCATAGAGCTTATTGATATATAAAACTCTGCTAAAACTCATAAAGCTTATTGATATAAAACTCATAGAACATATTGAGAATTAAAAGTAGCTACCACAACATGTCGACCATTAGAAGCAGCAATGGTTTGGTTTTATGCTTATTTTTAAAGTTCAGTTTAAACCATACAAAGTTACAGGTTGAAAATCCTAGCAAACTCAAGATACTCAAAATTTATGAGGAGCACTGCTGAACATTTCATTTTCTTAGAAGAAGATCTTGTCTAAAATATGTGGAAGTGCACCCATATTATTGATTATTTGTACTATTAAAATCCATAGTATTTATCCTATTCTAAGTTAGTCTTATGGTTCTAGGTTACAGTTGCAATTTTACTTCATCACGTTTCTTTTAGAATTAGACCATCCTTTTATACCACTAATTATGGCTATTCTTTTGTAATTTATTTATAACTCTTATTCTTCTCATGTTAACCTCTGTGAAATTGCATTTGCATGATTTCTATAAGTTGTCAGAACTGTTTATTCAATTTTTAGGCAACTATGATTGGGTAAAGGTAGTTGGGTTGCATGGGTG
>ML779992.1:1374900-1387486 GCA_009831015.1 Picea engelmannii
AGACCTTAGATAGTCAAAATCAATCAGATGAAACATTGACTTGAGCATTGCTTATGTGTCTTGGAGGTCCTAATCGTGCAAATTAGGTTGGCCAGGTAGCTTCCTTATATTATAACTTGAGATATGTTGATTGAATATTAGCGAAGTTGCTTCAGTTGATTGTGATGCATTGATTATGTGTCATTATTAATCATGATGATGTGTCGATGGTGTTGCTAATAATTATGTTGTGATGTTTTAATTACCTAATGAAAAAAAATATATTTACCTATTGTACATCACTAATTGTTGTTGTAATGGAGGGGAAATTACATATTGTATTAGAGCAGGTCCAACCCTACAACTTGGGATGATTACACCTTCCAATGTATTAAACACTTGATTAATAAATTATCGCTAATTAAAATTTAAATTTGTCCATGCAAGTAATGATGGTTAGAGGATATCGTGGAGGTAGACCATGTGTTGCTAGGGGGAGAGGTGTGACACCTCCAGTATCATCCATGCCAGAAGGGTCTAACCCCCAAGGAGAAGAAAAACTCATTCGGTAGGAGTAGGTTGTTGTGGGGGATGTGGTTGGTTTGATGAGGTCCTTTCAGAGGAAGTCAGAGGCCTTGATTAACCGACTATATAAAGATGAGGCCAGGACTCCTATACCCAATGAGGGTTCACATCATGCCCTAGCTAGTAGTGGTAGAATTCATAGAGAACTAGAGGAGGTGAAGTTTCTCGAGTTCATGAGTGCCATGGACGAATAAACTGTCGAGGCATGGTTGGAGAACATGGTGATGTAATTTGTATTTCGTGACTACACCTCCAACATGAAGGTATGAATGACGATCTTTCAACTGAAAGGGAGTGTTATTCTATGGTGGAAGACACTCCTAACTCAGCTAAACATGGTCGCCGAAGACGTGTCCTGGGAATTGTTATCACACAATTTTTACTTTCCCCAAAGCCAAAGGAAAGTGAACAATAAATTGGCTTAACAAGTGGTTGTCCTATCACTGTGACCTAAATAAGACACCTCTTTCTCTTTAGGAGTAGTATCCTAGGGGAGATGTTCTCGATGATCTGGGGGTTTGATAAGGCTAAGGTAAGAGTATCAAGAAATTCCCACCCCTCCCATAGGTCACTCTAATAAAAAAGTCCCAAAGGTTTTAATAAGACAAGGCAAAGTATTATTTAAGTGTACCTTCCCAGAACAAGACAATAAGAAAAATACTATTTGCAAGTACCAATTGATGTTAGTGCTTCATAAAACCATAGTCTTTGATAAAAAGCATAAGATGATATAGAATATGAAGAAACATAAATATTTATAAAAACAATGTATATACAGTGATGGCTTCACAATTATGCCTCAATAAAGCTTCAATAATGACCAAAAATGATAACTCAAACTTGGAAAAATGTTTGAATTTTTCAGAACGAATGAAGGAAATGTAAAATCATCTTTAAAACTTGCTTTTAAGGTGATTTTGTTGTTGTTATAGATGGATGTAGCAATATTTTTCAACAAAAACAAGATAGTTAGTAGGTTAGTGCAATCTAARGTTAGAAATGGTTAGTAAAGATCTGGAAGTAGATGTTTTAGAGGTTGTTTTAGTCAATCAATCACTTGTAAGGTATAAAATAGTTCCTTTAGGGTAAATGGAGTCAYTATTGCAGCGAAAATTCTTAGAGGGAAACAAATTRTAATGGGTGAGCTAAAGGAAGAGGGAGGATGGATGAGGTTTCAGTAACCTAAGGCCTCAATCATCCAAAACCCTAGAAGGAAAATGTTGTTAGGAAGTAGGTAACCCTAGGCCCTAGTGATTTTCCTTATTCTTTAGGTCAAGMTTGAAATAARATATGAAAGCTTAATGAAACAATAGTACTAGAGTGCTACTAAGGTAGGGCTCTAGTGTATCCTTCAAGGGAGGTGTCTGCTAGAAAAATCAAGTAGGTCAATAGTTATTAAGAGAATGACAATAACATGTSCTTTTCTCCTAYGGTTTCACACTAGCAATTTCATAATCTCATAAATGAACAAGTAAAATATACCATAACCATTCAAAACAAAGAAGGATTGTAGATTTCTACTTACTTTACCAAGAATAATCTAGTCACAAACCCTAGTTGAAGACTTTCCACCATGAAAATGAAAAAAATACACCAAGATAAGCTCCCTCGAAGAGTTGGGCACTACTTAGTTCATCCAATAAGCCTTAAAAGATGCCAAATTTTAGACCTCACACTTGTGTGAGTGAAAGATGATAAAAAAAATATATATATTTCCCTTATTTATATAATACAAATGACCTTTAATCACATTTTAGGTCAAAAAAGTCTTCCATGGGCAGTTGACATCAAAAATCCAGTTTCACATAAAATTGACAATAAAAAACCTAATTTTATATTTTTAGGGTGACGTTGGGCCCCCTCTTGGAACGCTAGGACTCCAAACTACAAATTTGGGGCTCAAACCCCCTAAGAAACTCCCACACGTGCCAACCAAAGTCGTACTCATGCCTAAAACCACAACTGGATGATGTCAACACTCGGAATGATGATGCCAGGGGCCTTCAAGGGCCAATATCATGGTGGGAAGGCAAGATGACCCTAGGTCCAGGCCTGCCAAAGTGCTTTTGGTGGAAAACCCTCCCTCTTCTCTGGTGTAAGCCTTCAATATCCCTCTGCCTCTTTCTAGGGTCTCAACATCCATATGGTGGGATTGTATCCCTCTGGAGGTCTAAGTTAATCAT
Organism: Picea engelmannii; assembly: GCA_009831015.1. Taxonomy (NCBI): domain Eukaryota; kingdom Viridiplantae; phylum Streptophyta; class Pinopsida; order Pinales; family Pinaceae; genus Picea; species Picea engelmannii. Next base: position 1,377,648 of record ML779992.1, read on the forward strand.
CTCCCAATATGTACCTATCTGTCGCTCATGGTCATATAGCAACAACAAGTACACCCTCCATGGGCTCATAAGTAACAGGGATCATAGCAATGCCAATCACATCTAATAATCAAGTTACCCAAACATGAGCATCAAACCCCCCTTTTCCTGGAAAAGTGCTCAAATACATTATGATATTTAACAAGCCAGGTTTGGAGAGGGTCTCAGGATGTCCTATTGGACTAATTCTCCTCATGTGTGGGGTGTTTCCAGGTGAATACCAATCTAGGTCATGTAAATGCATGAGATGGTGTAGGAGATGTTTGGTCAAGGGGTGCAGTGATAACATGGAAATGTAGGTATTACCTGTGGGTTCCTCTATAGAGGGTGAGTTTCACCTTGTCATGGATGAAATTGTTTCCTAGCCCATTCAATTCATTTTTACTCTTTTTCTTATTTATTTTTCTTTCAAGAGAATAGTTGGAGGACACTGCCTAGCGTGGTGACCAGTGGTGGAAACATTATCCACAATCATTTCACGGTGATGAGAAGGTTGTCTCATGATGAGACCCCACTTCTCTTGGATATGTCACCAAGAGTCGCTACCCTGGTGTGGTGGCTAGATGAATAGTATTTTCATACCTCTACATTCCCATGGACCTAATAGGTTGGCTCGGGATGAGATCCCCTATTCACCAACTAGGTCTTGAGTTTTATTTTATTTTATGGGTCCCTCTTTTTTCTTGTTGAGAATCCTTTTATTTCTTTCTCGAGGGTCCCTGGGAAAAGAATATCAAGGTTTGATCTCAGATTTTAACTTTTTCCACCTACTTTTACCCTCTAGTCCTTTAGCCCCTTCTTCCCACAAGGCAATGTACAACCCTTACTAGCTTGGAAAACCCAATGCCCGAACCAATGTAGGGGATAGGTGAGAGGGCAAATGATGAAAATTGATAAGTATTGAAGGAATGGAAGATGACCTTTCATAGACCTGCCCAGTGGAAACTCATCCATAAGGGAACCAACTTGCTAGGGCACTCTCTCATCCCCTCAGGTATGGGCAGGTTAAAAGGAATAATTTCCAAGAAAACGTCATGAAGTAAAAGAGAATTATATGCAAATATTCAAATCTTTTGAGAATCAGAGTGACACATACCATGATAACTAGAATCATTACATCATGGAGAAAAACCTGCTTCTACTTCATAACGAGGACGATGGGATGGATGTTGTTGCTACTAACAGGTGGGAGGCATTGAAGAAAGGATTGGATCTCCAGGGCTAAGATGAAGTCAATATGGCTCTCGATACTCCATGTCTACGACCTATGGCCCTTGAGACATAATATCCCTTGTTATCCCTATGATAAGGGATAACATATGGCTCCAAATCGAGGACATGTGCTCATTGTAGAGTGCATGAGAACCTCAACATATATTGTATGACCCGTGACTTGCTAGATCTCAACAAAATGATCAGTAATTTATTGGGGTGGTGATATCACCCCTGGCTCATATATGATAGAATGAAATACAAATAAGAAATCGTATATACAAATGTAAAAACAACTACTCTAGCATGATATGTAGATGGTATACACAATGAATGAAAATGCCTACCTACTTAACTCTACTTACCTGTTGGTTGAATGCTAGATGTAGTCAAATAACCAGTCAAAGCATCCTAGTAATGTCTCATAACACCTTCTTTTCTGCTTCATAATAAACCAAAATAATGATAAGTCAAGCACAAAATTAACATGAGTTAGAAAATGTATTGTATCAACATAACTCATAAAGTCTATCTCATGGAGGTGAGAGGGAGGGATAAAATCATGCCAATTCACACCTTTAGGAAAATGCTCAATCCATCTCAGAAAGGGATTGTGAAAAATCAAAGGTTCAAAATACTGACTCAAAGAGTCTAACAGTTGGATACCTTGAATGTCTTCACAATTTCAGGTCTGGGAAGGAACTAGCAAGAACCTAAGGGATGACTGACAATTTCTTAAGGGAAGGATGAAATATTGAGATAACAAATTTTTTCTTTAGGTATTCAACCTACCCTTGAATTACAAAAGTAATATTTGCATCAAATAAAACTTAAGATAAATGAAATGCTTCCCAACTACACCTTTACTGACATAGCGAGATAAAATAGTCGAAGGGAGATGGAAGACATTGCCATAAGGACCCTTCTCTGGGAAAGAAATTTCCTCACCTTTATCAATATCTACGAACAATGGTGGTTGCTAATATTCTTCATGGAATAAATCCAAGTTCAAAAAGGAATATTCATCCAAATCCTCAAGGTATGACCTAAAATCATTAGGATAACATAGCACCTGGTCATCCTTAGGTGTCTGAAAAAGGTTTGTAATCGTATTATCTCCTTGTTTCAAAATGTGAAAATTATTAGTAACCTCATATGATAGTTGTAAAGGAAACTTTTGGAAGTGATCCTCAATAACATAAATGGGATCCACATCATATCCAATCACATCTTAGTTACGCTTTTTGACATGTATGAATTAATTAATATTATCAACATAGTCATCAATGTTATCATAACATGAAGGGATTAAAACATCTAAGGGCTCCTGTAACACTTCTTCACTTTCCAAATCATAAAATAAAGCATTATCAAAATTTTGGAAAGGGAAAAAAACTCATCATGCTAACTTATTCCTGTGTAGGAGCTTCAAGGATTCAGATAACTTCATCAAATGGAATAGCATACATCATTTTCTCGTCTTCATGACTTTATTCTACATCTTTAACTTTATAATATAGAGGATCTAGCTTGTCCAAGGTTTGCATTTCTTCTTCACTCTCTAAATCATAGAATAAGGTATTATCAAAACCATCAAAAGGAAAGTGACTAACCTCATCCTCCTCTTCTTGTGCAGGAAAAATGGGATTTTGTATGGCTTCATCAGAGGGAGGAGAACACATCAATACTTCATCGTTTTTAGTATTTTCGGGCTCTCTCTCTTCAAATAGGTTCTCATTATCCTTGTTAGAGGTATGAGTAAATATTTCTTCTCCTCATAGTATTGGTAACCTTCATTAGGACCCTTGTCCTTAACCTCTTGTCGGTTGAGGACTTGTTCCCCTATTTTTTGGAAATTACTAGTAAAGGTCCCAAGGGAAAATAATCTGTCGAAACTAAGAGTATCTAGGTGTTATAACCCTAAATTGCACCATCCATGCTTACCTGGCATCAGGCCAACTCATTTCCCTTCATTGCCAAATCCATGCTGAACAAACTCTTTAAAAACCTCTCAAATCAAGTAACCCGCGCCCTAACCCATTACTGGGTGCATTGGAACACTGGAAGGCCTTATACTGCACGCGTTGGAATGTTGGTTGGCCCATTACAGCCCGCGTTTACCTAACAAAGAAAAAAATCTGGAAAGTTGCCGACAAAACAAAACGCTTTGGGTCAGTTAACTGGAACTCCTGGCCATGCATGGCCGAGAGTTCGTCTGAAACCCTAGTTCCTTCTAGCCTATAAAAGAAGGGGTAGGGGTACTATTCAGAGGAGGAAAATCATAGCAAAGAAACTCTGCCCAATTGTCGAATCCGTTTTGTCCCAACCCTTTAGCCTTTCCTCAAGCTTTAGGAGAATTCAAGCAAAGCAGTTGGAGGACAAAGAAGAGGAGGAGCCCAGTATCAGGATCAAGGAACGGTGGCCAATCTCTATAATCATTGTAAGTTGATTCATCTTGAGATTAATAAAAAGATACTTTTCCCGTCCCAAATACACGAGTCTTATGTGTTTCATTTGATTTATGTTTAATCTCTAACCCTCTAGTAGAACAATAGCATGCATGTGTAGTGTTTTTGTCTTGATTGCAGGATCGTCTTTGGAAGGAGCAGTAGAAGCAAGGAGATAAATCACAAGGGAGGATCTACACCAACCATCGATAAAAAGGTTAGTTGGTTCTTCCCATGTTTGCATGTGAAAAAGGGTTTTAGGTTTGGGGTAGAAGGTTAAAAGTAATTTCTTAAGGGTCATGATCTGTATGCAAGTTTAAGCCCTAGCTTGTTAGTCCGTAGGGTAGAATTTCCCAGCAACACTAGGGTAAAGACATGTCCTTCCTTGAACAAGATATTTGCCTCGATTTGTATAGCCATGTTATAAGATTCATTGAGTGTTTTTGGGATCTTTTTACTGAGGAGAAACCCTAAATGCACCACCGATGAATGGGGATAGAGGTAAGCAAGGTATTTTTCTTTAGGTTGATGGATTATAGGAATTTGACATAGAAAAATTTTAAACCTATCTTGGAATTCCCTAACAGTCTCATTCTTATTTTGTCTTACATACTCAAGTATTTTTAGTAGCATTTGGATATCCTTCAATTTAATACCCCATATGTTGAGAAAGCTTTCTTCTAATTGGTCCATAGATGTGATGCTAGAATCAGATATATCATCATACCATTGTCTATCATTTCCATGAAGAGTGGTAGAGAAACGTTTCATTGCCAAATATTCGGTGGCATAACTGATAGGGTGGAGTTTAAAGAAAGAAAAAAAACCATCTATGTGATTGTCAGATTTAACCCCATCACTACCATTGAATCTAGGGAGCAATTTTTTATACCTAGAGGCATTTGTCAAGGGTATCCAGGAATTTTACTCATGTCTAAGGGTTTCAAATTTCCTAGGTCCCATTGAGAAGCCATAGTTGGCTTTGTCATTAGTGGATTTGCGAGATAATCCATTTAGGAATCATCAAAGAGAAAAGAGAGAACCACCCTCAGTGGAGTCGCCAGGTAATCTTTGTAAGATAAAAGGATTTTAGGAAAGGCTTATCGAAAAGTGTTGTCTTTGAGAAGAATTGACTTAGTGTTCCCTGAAAATGGCGCATAAATGTTATCATGCAATTTCTAATTTCCCCAAAGACAAAGAAACCTCCTTCTCTTTAGGAGTAGCACCCCAGGGGAGACGTCCCTGGTGACCTATGGGTTTGAGAAGGCTAAGCTAAGAGTATCAAGAAAGTCCCACCCCTCTCACAGGTCACTTTGATCAGAAATTCCCAAAGCTTTTAATAAGATGAAGTAAAGTATTATTTAAGTGTACCTGCTGAGTGTTAATATTATGGTAGCTGTGGGAGGTATTTACCCCCACATGTGAACCTGATGAGAATAGAAGACTCTGGGAAGCAAGAGAAACCCTAATGAGTTGACTAATAGCCCTAGAATCCTTGTCGGCTCAAGAAGATAATTTATATTAAGCTATTAGCCTCCAAGAGAAGAAGTCAGCCAGAAATTATAATAATAAACTGAACAAACACTTATCCAGAAGGAGAAGTCAGCCCCAAAAAAACCGGCATAACTACTATAAATACAGGGTGCCAGTTTTCATTTGTCACATCTCATAATTGCAGTTCTACAGTTTGGTGTGCACTGCAGTTGCAGTCTGGTGCGCAAGTTTGGAGGAAGAGCTGGTGTAGTTGCAGAAGCAACAAGTTCTCAGTTTTGGCTTGAATATCTCTTGGCTAGGGTTTGGGACTATCTGATTAGTCTTTTGTGTTGCACTATTCTTAGAGAGAGGTGCGCTACCCTTTGTTTGGCTATCTAGCATAGGGTTTGCTTTCAGAGGAATTCTCAGTCAAGGTTAAAGTGCTCGGAGGGAGGCTTTGTCCTATGGTTGGGTGATGAGGGTATCGTCAATGGTAAAATAAGCACACCATCTTCTATATTCTAACAGGTTATGGACCCACACCCCTTCAGTCGGCCTAAAATGTTGGAAGGAAACATAGCCACTAGATATTGAGCTCATTGAGGTACTGCTACTAGGGTTACTTGCAGGAGCAGCTTCCAAAAGCACTGTAGCTAGGGTTACCAGCAGAAGCAATTGCAGAAACCCTAAACCTCTTGTTGAGGCACCTTAAGTGATGAGAATGACCTAATCTCTAGATAGATCAGTGCGACCTAGCCCAGTGTATCTCTTGGTACTATTAGAAGGCCAAGACTTGAAGTTTGGATTTTTGGTCAAATCTAGGGTTTGACCAAGTCAAGCAATCCATGACAAACTCTATGAAGTCTGAGAACAAGATATATGGAGCCTCTAACTTCAGAGCATGGAGTACAAGGATTGACTACATCCTTGCTAAGAATAAAGTGTTGGATATTGTGAAAGGAAAGATAGTGAAGCCAGAATTTAAAGAAGGAGAAGATAAGGAACCAAAAAACGTTGCAGCTATGGAGAAGTTCAAAGATATTGACATCAATGTCATGAGTATCATAGTGGATTCTATAAAATACCACTTGATACCCTACATCTCTCATCTTGACTCATCGAAGAAGATGTACGATGCCCTAACAAATATCTTCTCAGTCATAAACATTGGACAAGTTATGAGTCTGAAGAATGAGATCCGTGACATGAAGATGAATGATGACAACAACATAACATCATACTTTGTAAGGATCTCTCAGTTAAGAGATCAACTACAAGCTATTGAAGAGATCACCTCAGAAAAGGAATTGGTGAACATAGTACTCAATGGTCTTCCCAAGACATGGGATGCATTTTCCGTAAGCATGAACACAAGGAAGGAGTACCCAACATTTGAAGAACTTTGGACTTGATGTACTCAAGAAGAATCAAGGATCAATGCAAAAGAGAAACCCCAAAAGAAGTACGATGATCAAGCCTTCATAGCAAGATTCAAGAACTTCAGGAACAAAAGGAAGTTTTGTTCAAGGAGGAAGTCAAATCAAGAAAAAGACATTTCAGAAATACAATGCTTCAACTGTCAAAAGTACGGTCACTATAGGAACCAGTGTTCTGACCTAAAGAAAAGGAGGAAGAAACATGAAGCATTGATTGCCGAAGAAAAGGAACCTACTAAGAAGACTAAGCAGGATGGAAGAGACTTCTTCTACTAAAAGGTAACAACACTCTTCTTATTTCTTGTACATATATTGCTTGCATCGTCTCTGTACATATATTGTATATCTATCTCTTGGAAGATGATATGTTCCAAGAAGAACTATACCTATGAAAGAACAAACAAGATAAGAATGAATATCGTTAGATAATACACATGAAGGGATGAGATACAAATCATGTGGAAGCTACTACAAGATAATCCGAATCAGTCATGAAGAGACTTAGAAGTCAGACATCAAGAGCAATAGGAGAAAGACTTATGATGACAACTAATATAGAAGCGTAGACTCTGTTAGACAAAGAAATCCAGTTATATATTACAGAAGACAATAAGGATGCAGATGGAAGTATGGACTCTATCAGATTGAGGGAGCCAATTATATGCACTCTTACATGAAGCAAGGATTAGGAGGGAGATAATCCTATGATCCATTGAAGATGATGAAATGTATATATCCATGGTAGTAGCCATGAAAGACAATACATGTTCATCTCAACTGTAGAAGAAGACCTCTTCGAAGAAAAGCCTTAAAGTATTCCTAGTTGTCCATCCAGATCCGGGATCCTATGATAAAAGGAAGAAGTGGAATCTCTAGGGCATGGAATCTATAAGAAACTCCATGGATCCAAAAGTAAAATAAAAACATGAAGATTCCAAGAAAGAAACATAAACTAAAACAACTAGTCATTGTATCAAAGAATCACAAGATTACCAGCCTGATATGAACTCACTAAAAACAATCAAGAAGAAGAACTGAAAGTCATGATGAAGAACAGTGTATGGAAAACTTATGAAAGCATTTCAAGATCTAGAACCAAAGGTTCTCTCAAATGGAGGGAGAAGACTATGATGATTACTTCTTCCAGTACACCAGACATATCACTGCATGAGTCATTATATCATCCGCAACATCCATGAGTCAGAATTCTACATCAGATGAATGCAAAGAATGTTCTCCAGAGAAATTGAATAAAGAGTGTATGAAGAGAAATCTCAAGACTTTGAGGCATACCAGAAAGAGACTCCTATATGCCGATAAGAAGAAGACAACTTGGCAGAGAACCTCCAGTGCATAGTAGAAGCGTGGTGAAGATTTCCTATAACATCAAGATGACCACTCAGAAGATCAGATCTCATGATGACATAAGAAGTACCACGTCGATATGTTCCAGTTCTCCAACTATGATATACTCTATTGTTCAGATCTACATAAAGCCTTCACAGTGTTCTAGACTACAGTACAAGCATTACATTATCCATGATAAAAGGGAGAAAATTATTTCTCCAATACATATCTCCAGAGATGAGCAGATAAGCATACATTTTGGTAAAACCTCTGTTCAAGATGAAATAACTTGCATACTCAAGATAGACCTCGCGGAAACAACTCTCTTAGATGGAAGGGAAGACTCTCCAAACTAGAAGAAGGTACGCAAACATTTATTTTTGTGATTTAAATAACTCTCTAGTTAGGAGGGAGCACTGAAAATATTATTTATCTTTGTAATTGAAAAATAGTCCAGATTGGACAGATGCTTTCATGTTCGGAAAGTGGATTGAGATTTCTGACAGACAGTGACCTCCCATTGTAATTAACATGGGAGGAAGACTGATTGCTGATGTATCAAAGACAACAACTTCCCATCATGGTTAACATGGGGAGTGGTCTAGGACAGTCATTCTTCTTGGTAGTCACTCTGCGTAGTGGTCAAGTAGAATGGTCTGCCTCACCGGGTAGTCATTCTTTCAAAGTTCACAGTTGTGATAAGTTTTGAAGAGTGGTCCGTTTTGGAGGTTGGTGCAGTACATACATTCCTTGAGGGTTATACATTCTCTCCAGGTTACACTTTGTTTAGTGTCAGAGGAATGGCCTAGGGTGGGGAATGGTCTGGACAGTTATTCCTCGAGGGCAGACTCATTCTCTCCAGGTTACACTTTTTTTAGTGTCGGAGGAATGGTCCAAGGTGGGGAATAGTCCAGGCTCAACAATCAAGGATAGTCATTCCTTAGGGCAGACTCATTCTCTCCAGGTTACACTTTGTTTAGTGTTAGAGGAATGGCCCAGGATAAGGAATGGTCCAAACATTTCTTAGGGTTTATACATTATGTCCAGGGTGAACTTTAATTAGTGTAGGAAGAATGGCCCAGGGTGAGAAATGGTCCAGGCCCAGAAATCGGAAATACTCTTTCTTCCTTGTTTGTGAAGAATAGGGCAGATAACCCATTACTAATGAGGCCAGATATTCTTTCAGATCTCACAAACGTGAGTGAAAGATCTACCCAGAGGATTCAATTTATCTTTAACTATATTTTCTATGTAGGATGGCATCAAATGATTGTTATGGAGACTACCTGTCTCCAAATAGTAGATGTATACTACTGTGGTGCATATGTTCCATTGTTCATGAGGTAAACATTCTTTCAGATCTCACAAACGCGACTGAAATATTGGCCCAGATGATTCAATTTTTATCATAACATTGTTTCTATGTAGGATGCTCTCAGATGTTTGTTATGAAGACTGTATGACAGTAGATGAGGACTACTATGGTGAATATGTTTCACCGTTCGCAACCATATGTTGTTTATCAAGTACTTATGTATTACTTGATGTGGTAGTGAACCACTGGATTGTAGTTATGTACTACTATTAATAGACACATGTGTGTTCTATCCTTGTTCTAATTGACTTGAAGACTATCAACAGTTTATTGGAGATAATGATCATTCAGATGAATAATGAACAAAGATTTTCCAGATGGAAAATAGTTCAAAGCATGTTACTCGTCTTGTATCACTCCATGGTGCGAGTGACTTATCCAACATCATATCTAATTACTCAGATGAAGTATGGTTTCGAGAATTGATGCAGCTGATGGTGATGGTGATGCTCATGATCTAGTCATGAAATAGTCTAGATGACTATATTGATGCTACCGGGTAAATGGTAT
>ML779993.1:42632-79044 GCA_009831015.1 Picea engelmannii
ATTCGTTTCTTTTAGGATTCTTAGTTTGGCTAATGGAGCCATTAAACTTGTCAGAACGAGTTACACCAAATGGCTTGGGTTATTTAGACAACCCCGGACTGGACTCGCTCTTCTAATTGATGGACAATCAATTTTTCCCGTCAACAAATGGCGCTAGAAGGAGGGCTAGACTGACAAGCTGGCCTTATAGGAGTCTTTGTTTCAAATTTAATTAATTCCTCGTGGCTCCCCAAATCAATGTGTTGGAACATGCTTTCCACTTCTCATTACCTGATATTCCCAACAAGACAGTCTCTCTCATGTCCAAACTCACATTTGATGGTGGGGGGAATGTATCTGCAAAAGACCATATTAACAAGTTTTGGTGTAAATGCATCAAGCATGATATTTTTGATTTAAAGGTTTTGTGAGATTGTTTGCTTTTACTTTTAGGGGTCGGATTAAACATTGGTTTGAGTCTTTTCCATCATATCACATTTTTGATTGGTTTTAGTTTGTAGATGAATTTTTAGATGCTTTTGAAATCTATGATTACAATCAATTATGTGAAGAATTTCAGACTTTCTAATCAATAGCAATTCATCTTCAAAAGGCTTTTCGACAAGAATCCATCATGTTCTTTGTAAATTTAATCTTGATGACATGTCATTTGTGTTAAATCTCCTCTATGATGTTTGCATCCAGTCATATTCGATCGCAAATGATGAAGCAGTTACAAATACTATCACTCAATTGCAAGAAGAATTGTGTTCACAGGATGAGAGGGATCCATCCGAAAATGTTGAACAAGCAAGGGAGGTAGAATCTATTGAAAATGTTCTTACTGAAAATTAAATTGGTTTTTCCTCTGAATCATTGTATTTTCAATCCTCTACCATCGTGGAAGAAGATTCGATGTTGGGTCAAGGTGAATGTGCTCATTCTCCTAACTCTTGCTCTAATCAGTATTTAAATTCGATTATTGAAAAAGACTTATGTGATGAAAATGATCTTAAGCATTCTGACATTCCAATGAAACTGATTAGAGATGTAGATATGCAATTGGAAGAAGTGATCTTAAACCCTCATCTACAAATCGTACCTTATCAACATGAAAGATCAGATGTTTTCCATGAAAATTTTGAATTATCTATCGTACAAGAGGAAAATTTAGATCATCATATTATATTGAAGAATTTATCACCAAAACAGAGTCAAATTTTTAAGGAAAATGAAGAGGAATGTCTTGAGAATACCATTGTTAAATATCATAGCTCAAGATATTATTTTCATGTGCTTATTTATGATTCCTTTTACTCTTTGTATCTCGATTTCTTCTTAGATTCCGGTGGACTTGATACTTTACCCACAATATCCTACTCTTTGCCATCACAGTCCAATCTTTTCGATATGCCAAAATTTGGTGAAACTAATTCCAAACATAACATTTATGAAGTTGGATTTGATGCTCTTTCACCTTCATCACTCGAATGGAAAAAGGACATGTTGCAAGATGATTTTACACGATTTATTTTTGAAAAAGAAAATGCACTCATCCTTATGGAGATCGAATATTCTACATTGCATATTCGTTCTTATATTAGTTCGAATTTTAATGTTTATGCTTCACATTTTGAAACGATCAATATCATGAAAGGAAGCGTTCAAACCAATATTCTAACTGATGTCATGAATCCTCTTATGATGTGTTCCCCATTGATATATCCATTTCATCAAATTCATAGTTTGCATCCTAATTTTTATGACATGATCTTAGAATGGCTTGAAGATTCGTATCTAAAAAATCTTCATAATAAAGATAAAGTTGTGCTTGCTTTGTTTTTACTTAAATATCTAGGAAGTAAGCATAACATGATTCTATTAGATCCTTCATGTGAAGAAATTGATGAACACTTGGAGAATTGTTAGGAGGATGGGGCACTTCGACCTTGGTTGATGGTTATGTCAGGTCCCTATAATAATGACAAGTTTTCCAAACTTACTTACACTCTTCCATGCCATTATGACCCATATCACGACAAGATTGCAGAATGGTTGGATGATTTGTACATCAAGAAGTTTCAAAAGAATGGTAAGGTCGTGCTTGTTTTGTTTTTAAATGAATATATAGGAGGTAAGTATGACATATTTCTTTTTCATATACAAATAATACATTCTTTTATTTTGATTTTCAATTTTCTGTGCCGTGCAAGATTGAAGATGCTCTTGTGGCTACACTCGAAATACGATTTTACTTAGCGTTTTGATCTATTTAGTAGTTTAGAGTAGGCTTAGGAGTATGTTTTCATTTAGTTTTATTTATCAACATTTCTTTGTATAATAATGCAGTTATGAACACAAGCGGGCACACCAAGAGAACCATAATATGAATGTTGTCAGGGAAGTCCATTTTAAATCTTTTTTGCTCTGCTTTTCATTGAATATTTCTTTTCGAAAACGTACTATCATCATGAAAATTTTAAATGGAAAGTAAAGAGATAAGTAAATTTGAACTATCAATTCAACCCTGACCCAAGGTGCCACGAGTAGGACTGCACTCATCTTAATAAGGATTTTTCTATTTTTAGTCTCTTTTATTTTTCATAATAATTCTTGGTCAAAGTAACATCTTATGCATCACTGTATTAAGAAAATAACTTGCTCACACATGATATTTTATATGATTTAGTTATTCCTTTATTTTACAGGAAGATGATAGTGAATACAAAAACTCAAGCTTATCTTTGGTCAAAAACATTTCCTAAAATGTTTTCTTTTGCTATTTTGATTTTGTGTACTTCTGATTTTGAATCCCATTAATACAATTTGATTTGGTTTGTTGTGTGTTTTTGTTTTCTTTGATTATTTTGAATGAGTTTTCTTCTTATCTTTCTTTTTGAATCAATATAATTCTAATCAAATAACTATTCTCGAAGGAAGCATTTTTTTTAAGACTCGTGTTTTTCAAGCAAATTGAAATAGTTCAAAGAGGTCCTGGTATTAAGATATAACTCAGACAATTGATTTTTAAGTCAATTGTCACTCTCATTTTGTCCTCAAATTATCTTTGCTAGAGTATTACACCAGAGATATGGTTTAAATATTTGAGAATTACAATAATATTTAAACTTTTTATGCCGTCCATATTCTTAAGGAATCACTTTTAAGTGCTTCCCCATTCTCTATATGATTTCTTAAAGGAAATCTAAAATCTCTAAACCATGATAAAACTTCCAGTTTTGAAAGAAAATAAATAACATGGTCAACTATTCACCTATATTGCAATTAACCTCCACTATCACCCCACTCTCTTTGTCATCAAGAAATCTATAATTGTATTATTTTTTAAAAGTGGCATAAGAGGATTGAAAGAACTTATGTGTGGGAAGTGTGTGTAAACCCGTCGGGGTACTGAACAGGCTCACTGGCAGTGGGTAAATGCAAAAATGATACCAAGACAACTTCGTTGAGGTACTAAACAGGCCTGCTGGCAATGAAGCAATGTCAGGTCGAGAGGTAGTAGGTATATGTTTTTAAATTAACTTTTATGGAAGTATACATCATGTGGATACAACTATTGGATGCGATTAAATCATTTGATTGGGTTAAATGACATCCCTGTTGAGGCTATGGACGTCTGCTGGCAGCAGTGGCTTTGTCAACATTATTGAAGTTCTTTTATAAACATCGTGACTCTTTGATTAAGACATTATTTTAGGTTATAATCCCCTGCAAAGAAAATTCTATTGTTTGGTTATAACATTGAGCTTATCCTAATACCATTTTTTCCTCAAATTATCTTTGCTAGAGTATTACACCAGAGATATGGTTTAAATCTTTGAGAATTACGATAATATTTAAACTTTTTACGCCATCCATATTCTTAAGGAATCACTTTTAAGTGCTTCCCCATTCTCTAGATGATTTCTTAAAGGAAATCTAAAATCTCTAAACCATGATAAAACTTTCAGTTTTGAAAGAAAATAAATAACATGGTCAACTATTCACCTATATTGCAATTAACCTCCACTATCACCCCGCTCTCTTTGTCATCAAGAAATCTATAATTGTATTATTTTTTAAAAGTGGCATAAGAGGATTGAAAGAACTTTTGTGTGGGAAGTGTGTGTAAACCCGTCGGGGCACTGAACAAGCTCGCTGACAGTGGGTAAATGCACAAATGATACCAAGACAACTTCGTTGAGGTACTAAACAGGCCTGCTGGCAATGAAGCAATGTCAGGTCGAGAGGTAGTAGGTATATGTTTTTAAATTAACTTTTATGGAAGTATACATCATGTGGATACAACTATTGGATGTGATTAAATCATTTGATTGGGTTAAATGACATCCCTGTTGAGGCTATGGACGTCTATTGGCAGTAGTGGATCTGTCAACAGTATTGAATTTCTTTTATAAACATCGTGACTCTTTGATTAAGACATTATTTTAGGTTATAATCCCCTGCAAAGAAAATTCTATTGTCTGGTTATAACATTGAGCTTATCCTAATACCATATGGTCTTAGAGTGAATTTATTTCAGGGAGCTTAAATCATTTTATCCGTCTTATTATTTTCTTCCTGAGATGAAATCTTACCAGATTAGAGATAACTGCTTCACCCAGTAAGTCGCCATTTGTTGGGCCCCATCATCTCCCCCTATATTTTTACAAAATTTAAAGGGCCCCTATTAGAATCTTGATAATTAAAATGAGCTACAGAATTAACCTTTTCAAATAGTTCTATGCCTTCGCTTGCTATGAGACAAACTTAAGAAATTCACTATAGTATGAAACATTCATTACAAGAGTATATGTCAAAAGTTAGAAACAAGCATAAAAATATCAATTTAAACAAAAACGTTAATTTTTATCAAATGTTTACTTTCGTTTAAATTATGATTATGTGTTCATTCTTTTGGTCATTAGCAAGTTTGACTATTTTGAATAATGTGTTCAATACTTCATCAAATAATATCTTGATTGGTTTCTCATTTTCATAAAATCATTTGGTGATATTAATTAATTAAATTTTATTTTTATTTTGCATCTCATTTCAAAATAATAATAATAAAAGAATTATTTATCATTTGTTTGATTTTGTAAAAAACCAAAATTAATAATTTTCTCTTCTCCATTAACTTGAAGCTTCTAGAGTTTTAGGATCATTATAAACAATGTTTGTTTATAAGTTATAGTTAGTTTAAATTCATTTTTTATTTTTCTGGATTTTGTTTTATTCGCAATTTTTAGGTTATTAATTTAGGTTTCTTTTTGTTTCATAGGTTTCTATTATCAAATATTTGATACGGATCTGATCATGGATTGATTTTATTATCCACATACATTCAATATGATTGATCCAAAAATAATTTTGGATTGCTACAAATAATTTTATGAGCAACAACATATAAAATTTGGAAAGGCATCAAGATCAGACAGATGATTTTGCAGAACTAATTGCAGCCAAACTATGAGGAATTTGAAGAAACAGTTGAACACCCAGAACCAAAATGGACCCATTTATCTTCTGCATAGAGATTTTCCCAAACAAATGCACGATTTGAGAGATATTTGGGTCTCTTTTAGAGGCAAACTTCAGGTGGCGGAAATTAATAGTGACGCCCAGACTGTTCATTCATTTTATAAATATATGAGAAAGATCAGAGCCAAGGGATGAAATAATTGGAGGGGAGGATTTTAATCCTTTCTCTTTTGTATATTATTGTTTTTGTAAACTTTTTATTTGTTTTCAAATGGAATAATGGATGGCTGGAATCTTTGGGAGAATGAACGAGTATTTTCAAAGAAGAATATGAAATTCTAGATTGCTTAATGGCTTTTGTCCTATGAGTAAAATGATTTGATTTTCATTATAATATCTTCATATTTTTTGAATAATTGATTATGCATTGATTTAAATAGATTTAGTCTTTTTTATCAATACATGGTTAATTATTATCATTTATGTATTAATTTTTCCAATCTTTAAAGTCTATTATTCAAAAAATTCCTTCCAGGACTACAGAATGGACAAGTGATTCCAAAAACTTAATAGAACGACATATATGCATTTTAGCTTTAGCCTTTTGTTTATAATGTTGTTATTTATGTTTTTTTAAATCCTGTTACATGTGCAGGTCTGATATCTTTAGATTAAATGATCTATGATGTGTAAGAGGTTTATATTATAAATATCATCTATCATTTGCTTCATCAAAATACAAATGTTGTGATTATATCTTCTATTTAAATAATGGGATTTATCTTTGAGTTTTAAATTGAATGATAAAATGCATAGATTGCTTCCAGATTTATCTTGTTGTAATCATGTATAATTATGAGATCACAGGTTTATGTTTGTGTTTCCTTTTCTGTTATTAAAACCTAAGCTGCCAATACATGTTCTGAATTTATTTAAAACAGTCATAAGGTTCATTGCAGATTTCTCTCTTGGACATGGCAGTTGGATGTTCACCACTCATGTAGATGCTTGGATACACCTCACTAATTCACTGACATGATAGCTTCTTTGTGTTTTTCTATCATTTACATATCATTGAAACTAGAATGTATGGTTAAGATTTGACTATCCACATGTTCATGTTTCATTAATTTTTTTTGCAAGATTCCTTAAATTTATAAAAGGAAAACAATAAATATTTTTATGTGATTTCTTTATCTGCTTCCTAGAAGTAATCATTTTTCCATTGATTTTCGTAAGCTTTGATTAAAACTTGCATCTTGTAAATCATGTAAATAAATGAGACTTGTATATCTTCTGCTTAAATACAACTACTACAGTTACATTAGAGCATATGTACATATATATATATATATAGTGTTTAGTAATTAGTTAGTTATTTCTCTCTTTTATTCATTTCTTTTAGGATTCTTATATTGGCTAACGGAGCCATTAAACCCGTTAGAACAAGTTACACCAAACGGATTGGGTTATTTAGACAACCCCGGACCAGACTCGCTCTTCCAGTTGATGGATGGTCAATTTCGCCCGTCAACATCTCTGTAATGCATTGTGACTCTGACTTTGTTTTTTTGAATTATACAGTTAATGCAGTCTTGATAGCATTCAACGGTCTAGGCTATCCAGGTCCTTAAACAAACTTCATATACCATTTTAGAGCATGATCCATCAAGGTAGTACTAAACTGAGTTCTCTTAACAACTTCGTCAGTGACTTGTTTAATTCTCTAAACAGCTTCACATAATAACCAATGCTGATCAGGATCTTCAGATCCATCTCCTCTAAAGATAGGTAACCTCATTTCATCTTCCATAGATATTCCTTGGTTTATCGAATGCATATGTGCTAAAGTGCTGGAAATAGTACTCTAACTGCTCTGGTTACTTAACGCTTCTAAAACAACATGAGGAGTAATATTACTTACTTCAACAGTAGGCGCAGTGCCTGAAGTTTCTGGCTCTCCTTGGCAAAGTTCTTCGGTCTGTACTTCCTCTGTTCTTGTGGACTCTGAATACTTTTTGTTTATTAGATATGCTTCTTCTCCACTGTAGAATCCCTTGTCTTCGTAGTTTTTATTAAATAGGTTCGCAAGAGGAACCTCCCTGAATGGTCTCCCACTACACGTGTGACCAACCTCTGTGTCACTGTTGTTGTCTAAATTCTTGAACATTAGCTTCACTATATTTTTAGGATATTCTTCTCATGCAATAAAATCTTAGTCCTCAGCTTTAAAAAGTGTAGGATATTTCCTCTAGGTCCCTTAAAGAAATACCTTTTTTCTTGATTATACGATTCGACTCTGTCAATGGAAAAATAAGTAATGTACCCTCCAATAGTGCTATCAAACCATTGATCTACTACTATTGACACAACGTTATCAACTCTCTCGACCTTATTGATTAGCGTCACTATCCAAACCACAGGTGGTCTAGATCTGATCTCAAACTGGGTATCTGCTAATCTGGCTAACCACTCATATAGCTCTTTATCAATTCCTCCAAAGAAAATCTCATGTATGTTAGTGAAGATGTACCTTCCCAACCAGTCTTTTGTACTAATGATAGGATTCTTGTTCTAGGCTTCAACGAAGTCCTTTTCTTGTTCTTCTAACCACTTTTGAATTTATGTATTCGATGGAAACCACCTTGACATTCCCTCAAAAATATCTTGGTCCTGAAAACAAAACCATTTGTTGGCATAGGGGTAGACCCAGGGTTCAACTCTAATAGCACACCAACAAGCCCTAACTACTGGCTCTTTTAAAAACACCTATGAAGCAGATGCAGTCTCACTCGAAGTAGCAATAGAGGTTGCAGGACACATGTGTCTACAACTAGAGGAAATGCAAATTGGATCTCGGACAACAACACACAACAATCAATATAGCATTTACCCTTCCTAAGATTACTTTGCAAGTTATATCTCTGATCTAACAAAATAATGCAGTAACAGTATATCAGATGGAAAATAACACAACATCAATCACAAAGAAAAACAAGATATGCGTGGTTCACCCTCTCCCTAGGGTTACGTCCTTAGAACTTTGTTTCTTGATATATTATATGAAAACATACAGTTCTATCTGCACACTTAGCTTGTAGATCTTTCTCTCTCTTTCTCTCTTTCTCCCTCCTCCCTGCGCACCCAGCTGCAGAGTTGATCTTCGCACTCAGCTGAAGATATTACAATACATACTCGATATTACTCTCCACAATAGTAATCAACAATGAAAAACAACAATAATAGTATCAATGAACCAACATAGAATGAATGAATGAATGACCAACCCTGCTAGGTATTCTAGACCTTTATTTATACATTACATGACAAAAGTCTAGGCGTCAAAACCCTAGATCCAAAATCCTAGGTGCCTAAACCCTAGGTCAACTTGACCCATGATTTTAGGGCTTCGTTAGCCCATCCTTCCTTCTTTTCCGCGAGGTTCTCTAAAGTACTTGTTGATGTCTTTTCCCGCTTGCTGATTTTTCCACGATCCTTCTTCTTCGATCCTTTATCTTCCTTGATCTTCTCTTCCAACGGATAGATTTTCCTTTCCTTCTCTCCTTATTTTCTTCTTCTTTAACCACTTCAACCCCTCCTAGGTTTATTTTCCTTCCACACAGTTCATACTTCCTTCCATAAACAAGGGCCAACAATTGCATACCATTGGTATCCAATGGTAAGAAACAACAATACCATTTCATATGCATACCAATGGTATGCATATGCATTGGTATTGCCTTTGCATACCATTTCATACCATTACAAAGGAAATACCAATGCCTATGCATACCATTGGTATGCATAGTCAATGGTATTTCCTTTGAAATTGGTATGCATACCATTGCAATACCATGGTATGCATACTTGAGAATCCCTAATAAAATTACCACTAAAACCCTAAGACAACTAAAACCCTTGTATGCATACCAATGGTATGCGTAGGCAGTGGTATTGTCCTTGCATACCATGGAAATGGTATTGCAATGGTATGCAAAGACAATACCATTGCATACCATTGCAATGGTATGCCATGGTATGAATAGGAAATACCATTTCCTATGCATACCATTGCAATACCAATGCCTATGCATACCATTAGTATGCATAGGAAATGGTATTTTCTTTGCATACCATTGCAATACCATTGCATACCATGATGTGCATACCATTGCAATACCATGGTGTGCATACCAATGGTATGCATACCATTGCAATACCATGGTATGCATACCAATGGTATGCATACTTGAGAAACCCTAAGACAACTACCACTAAAACCCTAAGACAACAAAAACCCTAAAAATAACCTATAAATGGTATGCATACTAATGGTATGCCATACTTGATAATACCTAAGACAACTACCACTAAAACCCTAAAAATAACCTATAAATGGTGTGCATACAATGGTATGCATACTATTTCAATACCATGGTATGCATACCATTGCAATACCATGGTATGCATACCAATGGTATAAAATGGTATTCATACCAATGGAATGCCATACTTGAGAATCTTTAAGACAACTACTACTAAAACCCTAAAAATAACCTATAAATAGTATGCATACCAATCGTATGCAATGGTATGCATACTTGAGAATCCCTAAGACAACTACTACTAAAAACCTAAGACAACTAAAACCCTAAAAATAACCTATAAATGGTATGCATACCGTTGTGATAGCATGGTATGCATACCATTGCAATACCATGGTATGCATACCATTGTAATACCGTGGTATGAAATGGTGTGCATACCAATTGTATGCATACTTGAGAATCCCTTCTCATGGATGATACTATACATATTGTGCAAGTAATGAAACTGTATCATAGATATCAAATTTGGAAATTCATTAGTATATTTTTCAAGTTTTACATTTTGAATATCACATCATTGATTATCTATAATATGTACTATACTAGCGTGTAACCACATAAAAGTAGTTGATCTGCATCAATCTATTTACCAGAGACACATAATTTACCCATTCACATGTGCTAATTTTCTATTAGGTTGGAGGAAGGAAAACATGTAAGGCATTACTTTCTAGATAAAATTTTGGTAGCATTACTTTCTAGATATAATTTTGGTAGCATAGCATTATTGAATAAATGTTATTAATAATTGATGGGTTGAATAAAATTTACAAATACCCACTACAAAATCTCAACAAACATTTTCATTAATTGGTCTTTCACTAGTCTTTTTAGCATTTATGAAGGGTTACACATAAATCAAATGATTTTATATATGTCATCCATATAGAAAAAATATACAATTGGTTACTTCCCAAGTATGATTTTGTGACTTCATGAAGGACTTCGTCGAAAATAAACGACATTATGTTCAACATGTCCATGTGGCTCGATGGTAGGACAAGCATTTTAGAATATGCAAAGGTACATTTCATGTTGGTACTGTGTTATTAGTGGTTGATGTTTTTGAGAACTACACCCTTCAACACAAAATGATATTCGAAGGAAATATTATCACTCAGAGTAGGTCAACATAATGGTACATATCACATACAGACATGGATTAGATAGTAATGAACAAAACATAGTTATATTGAAAGATTATCACTTCTACATAAGTGATGATCGATGCCATGACTTAGCCTGTGTGAAACATTGTTTTCAATTGTTCTACAATCACCTTAAGGAGAAGAACATACAGATGGATCAACACTAGATTTGGTCAAATGGTTAAGCCAGTTCAAAAATGCTTGTGCATTTCAATGGTTGTGTATGTTGCACAAAAAAATAAAGGTACAACACATTTGGAGCTATTTTGAGTCCGGGCATGGGAAAGGGGAGCATGATGAGGTAGGTGCATGCATAAAAAGAGCATTACATAGGAAATAAATGAAGTTCACTACTACTTCCCTCAATCGATATGCAAAATCCATTGTTGAAATGTGTTCTTCAGTAATGGGAGAGGGAACACGAACCCGTGAAGACCAATCACACAAAAAAGGACATGTACATAGATATTTTTGGGATGTGGTCGATACAGATCGATCACATTGGTATGAATGCAAAACAATCCATGGCACTCATGGATTCCATTCAGTTAGAACATTAGACAATGCAATAGTTGAATTATGGAGGAGAAAACTTTCTTGCTTTTGTGGTCCATGTAGTAGTAATGAATGGTATTATTGTGAATCGATAGACTGAGTTGATAGATGGGATCATGTATCAATCCCCATTGGTCAACGTATAACTATGGATTTATCCCAATTGGAGGAGGACCAATCAAGTATTTCAACAGATTAAGATCATGTCTCATATCTCGTACTGCCAGGTTCGTTGAATCCTTATATTAAATTTTGAATAACTAGAATGAATGTGTTATGTTTTGGTCATTTAGTGGACTCACATTTTGGGACTCCATTTATTGCAGGGAACATATACACAGTGGTTTCCCCAAGATATAATGAATGGGGCATTGATTATTGGTTGAAATGATGCTTAAAGGGAAAGAAAACCCTCATGCGATCAATAACAGACTCATAAGACATTGAATTTTTGACAGGGTCGATGGTTATTAAAGGAGAATATATGAAACAAGACGAAAGAACATGAAAGAAATGTGGTTATGTATTTCAATATTATAAACTAGGTGAAGTTGTATACTACTTTATAAACTTGCTTATTGGTAGAAACCTCCAACTACAAACAATGCCAAGTAATAACTCATCAAAGGTACAATACTTATTTCCTTACTCTGAGCACGAGAAGTTAATGGAAGTCATTAGTATTAGAAGTGATCCTGATGGTCTACTTGAATGACCATCTAGGTATCTAAAACAAATAATTTTGGCTTCATTTTGACTTCTATTAAAATATTTGTAATGTTGTTAAAATATACCCTGCCTCAAAACATATCCATTCCATGCCTTGCTTTGCCTTGCCTTTCCTTGCCTTCACTTGCCATGCCATGCATTTCCTTCACTTTCCATGCCATGCCTTCACTTGCCTTTCCTTTCCTTCACTTTCCATGCCACACATTGCCTTCAATTGCCTTACCTTGCCTTCACTTGCCTTCATGCCTTTCCTTCATGCTCTGTAACCAACCCGATTTAAATAAAATTATTAATCGACAAGTGTTAGGTTAATATAAGTCATTTTTAATATGTAACCCATGCAATATTTAAAGACAAGGTGATAATTTTTGTTTCAAAAAATAGTTGTATAAATAAAATTCAAAACTTTCATGTAAGTGGATTGTGTTACCGTTCGAGTTTGTAGGAAAACTAGACCAACATCAAAATTTTAAAACTTTAGGAAGATGAGTACTCTCGCCTTTCCTTTTCTAGTCTATTATTTGGTCTATAACTCTATAAATAATAAGAAAATTGTTGTGGGTGGGAAATCCCTCCTATGGACTAGCACTAAGGGTTTTATCATGCATGCAAAAATGACCTAAAGATTCTTAATTTTTACCATCATTCCATGCCTAGACCCCCATTACTCATATGTAAATACAAGGCTCAATAGATTAAGTTGACGTACCTTATTCTTTGTGTTTGATGTCGATCCCTTTTTTTGCGCTTGGTCGTTCTTTGACTGCAACTCTTCTCCCAATGCTAACCTGCATTCACTAAAGACAAACAAAGAACTCCACATGCATTTGATCTATGAACTAATGGGTTAGAGATTTAATCAATCATACAATCAATATTCCAATAATGACAATCTCATATGGCGGGACGAGAAAAACAATTCTTTTATTAACTTCACAATGATACCTTACAATGATAAAGTCGGCTACTGCTCCTCAATCCTGGTCCTGGGCTCTTCTTCCACTGTCTTCCAACTACTTTTCTCTATACTTATCTTTGCACAAGGATGGATAAAGGTTGAGACAAAGGGAATGCTCAATCAGGTATAGTTTCTTTACTATGATTCTCCTCCTTTCAAATGGGACCCCTAACCCTTCTTTTATAGGCTAGAAGAAGCTAGGTATTTGGTCGAGTGAGCGGCCATGCATGGACGAAAGGTTTAGTTAAATTACCCAAAGCTGTGTGTTCCATCAACAACTTTCATTTTTCTGTGCTTTTGTAGGTACACACGGGTTGTCTTGGGTCATCTAGCATGTACACATGTGCAGTAATGGAGCAAGGCGTGTGGGTATTTATAAAAGGGGTTTTTAAGAAGAGTTGTTTAGCAGTGTTTTGGCAAAGAAGGAATCTGAGATGGTCTGATGCCAGGTAAGCATGTCTGGTGAAAATTAGGGTTATAACATATGCCCCCTAATGTGTGAGGTTAGAAGAGCATTTTATGGCTGAAATACATTAACAATATTCACTGATGTGCCGAACAAGTGAGCCCAGGGACCAAAAATAAGGAGGTGTCGTCTGCAAAATAATAATTGTCTCACCGAGGTGGGAATAACCATGCTTGGGATAAAATAAAATCATGGCTACCATTCAAATACACTGTATATCCATCTCATATAACTATATAAAGTGTAGCCATGAGCAATACACAACGGAGCTACATCTTGAAATAAAAAAGATATACATGTAGAGTATCCATCTTCTAGAAGCTGATAAGGCCTGATGGCTGGAGATGAGGTCTTCAGATCTCGAGCAACAAATTAAAAATCTTTAAAACTTGGGTAGGAGTGTAATATGAGTGTATGAATTCACTACCTAGAGGTCTTCGATGACTCGTCGGTCATGGACTAGAGAACCTTGATTATCAAACTGAAGCCTTCATTGATTTTGAACAAAGACTTGATTGGATTTTCGGGATGGTCGGGCATGAGGGCAAGAGACAAACTGCAGAGGGGCTGACTCAGGATCGATAAAAACTTCCCTTGGACAGTAGCACGACAAATGATGAGACTCAGGCAACATGGAATTAGCATAAGTTTACGAGGCAGGAGGCAACGCAAAATCTCCATATGTTTGGAAGAATAACCAAATGAAGGAGGACACAACTCTATGTAGCGAGAAAAGCTTCCTAAGGTCGTATTAAATCCCATAGTTTGTCGAACTAACGGATAGATGTTCTTTATCCAAGGGCGACTCATTATGCTACCAATACAAAGAAAATACTTTTCCCTTCCTCTTTTTGGGTATATTTGATTTTTTTTGTCTTTTTCAATAATTTCGGAAGAAGAATAAAAGAATGTTACATTACAAAGGAGGAATGAGTGTTGCAAACATACAAGTACGAGGCATAGGGACAAGACTGATGTTCAAAGTAAGGACACTTGGGAAAAATCCTCCAAGGGCCAAAGGTGTCAAGTGATGCAGGAGCATCGCCAACACATCAAGCGAGCCAGTGCGGAATCAGAGGACAACTGGACAAGCCAGCACAAGTTTTGAAAACACTTTGGAATCGTTGCGTAAATCTTAAATGAGCCATTAAGATGAGGCACACTTGTATATTGTAATGGGCCTTGAGCAGATAGCTCTCATCCTTTAGTAGGTAGACGACATTTAAATTAAGTTAATGCAGGTAGATAGGAATTTAATTCTAGATTGGATAGCTTTAGAGCGCAAGAGGGGAATGGGATATAGACACCCTCATTGTGCATTGTAAAAATAATCAATCCAGGAGAGCAAGAGCATGCAGAGAGCTGTGTAAAGAACACCCATGTATTGATATTTGAATTAATAGAAGAAGCTTTGATTCAAATTCATGGTTATGTGTTTGTTCTCTGTATATGGATGTTATGCTGAATTGATGTTTGCTTCCAGTTATACATTTGCTTTTATATGCTGTGTATATGATTTCATGGTTGAATTGAGGTCTGAGAGGGTGAAGAAATGAGTTTCAATTGTTTCTCTATTTGAGCTAGAGATTCCTGCAAGGAGTGCAGTCGAATTGTCCGCAAGGAGTGCGTTGACACAGGGTTCAGAGAGAGGCAACTTTTGTTCTCATTCTTCCCAGAAGGTACATTTGGACACAGGAGCCATGCAAAGAGTGCGTAGGCCAGGTAAAAGTCTCAGGGTTGCGAACCTGAGTGAGTCTTTGAAGGATTGCTACCGCAAGTGTGCGCAGAGTCGAAGACTCCAACATTCAGACGTGGTTGGAGGTTTGCCGCAAGGAGTGCATGCAAAGTATCTTTCTGAGGACTTGAAAGCCGTGAAAAGCTTAGGAAGGATAGGTTTTCTAATTCGTTGAAGGATGGCATAGAGAAGTTGGGGTTAGATTGTTCAAGCAGGCGCTGCAAGTTTGTGCACAGGTGAACAATTCTACATGGAGGAAGTACTTGACTCATTTCGCAGAATTCATCAGGAAGGAACGGACGGTCGAAATTCCCCAAGGAGAATTCACAAATCACCATAAGTCGTTAGATCTTGGAAAGGCACAGGGAAGATACAACGATGTATTTCCAAAGGGTTCCAAGCTTAGGAGGGGCAGAGCCGTAGATCAGGATCATGAGGGTCGTTTGATTCACACGCATATCGTAGATCGGGGTTTCGTGAGTCGAGTCTTCAAAGTATTACAACAGGAATTGCGATATCATGATCCGCGATATCCCGACGAGCCCAGAACCGCCACCGTTTGGGACGCGCATCAGAAAATTCAAAGAAGTTGGAGTTTGGAGCATCGGAGATTTCAGAGACAAGATACTCTTGCAACTTGGAATCGTGAAACGCGATATCCCGATGGGAGAGATGTGCGGGTCCAAAATGGTCAGAAGTGGAAGATAGGCGGCATAAGGCATCGGGGTTTCACAGCGAGAAGTGCCGAAACATTTGCATCAGGATTCACGATCCCGTGAATTCCGAGATCATGATAGAAGTGATGGGAATTGGAAAAATCAACTCGCACGTGGGCGTCGGAGTTTTGGCATATCGGGCATCGGGGATTCGAGGGTGTAGCGCTCAACCATTGGACTTGTGAAGTCACAAGTTTCGATTCTCTGATAAGTAAAGAGAGGGGGATCGCGCGGAGATTTCTGTGGGTGAAGATTTCCTGATAGGGAAATAGAGGAACGTTTTCAGTTCGTCGGGCCAAGGAAAGAGAAGATCCTGTGAGCGGACGTGCTTGCGGGTGCAGCTGCGTAGAGTGGTATCAGAGCTCAGAAAGACTCTTTGCTTTCTGTAGCAAGGAAGAAGAAAATTTTCCATGCCGCCAAGGAGAGACAGACAGTCACCCGATACAGAGGATAGGGAAGTGCAGAGGAGAAGAGGCAGGTAGATGGCAAATCCAGAAATAGAGAGACAGATGCGTGATCTACGAGCAAGACTCGAAGACATGGAGGCAGCGCAAAGACGCACAGCTAGTGCAGGGGATCTCAGTAATTCCGAGAGTTAAATTGAGGCTGAATGAAAGGAAGAAGTTGCAGCCGAAGATGCATCAAACGAGCATTTGATCAGAGCTATTGCCAGGATGGGTGCAAAAGAAAATATGGACATTCCAGTTTACGAGGGAAACTTGGATGCGGAAGAGCTTCTAGATTGGATTAGAGATCTTGATACTTACTTTGACTACGAAGATGTCGAAGAAGATAAGAAAGTCAAGCATGCTGTTACACGCTTGAAAGGACATGCAACATTGTGGTGGGATGAGCTACAAGCAAATAAACGCTGCAAAGGTAAGCAGAAAATCAAGAGCTAGGACAGGATGATCGTGAAGATGAAGGAGAAATTCATCCCGAGAGATTATCAAATCAATCTGTTCAGGAAGATGCAGAACCTGAGACAGAAGCTAATGACAGTAAAAGAATACACAGAGGAATTCTATCGACTAAACATCAGGGTAGGTCATCAGGAGAGTGATGATGAAAAAGTTGCCAGATACATGAATGGCCTGAGATATGATATCCAGGATGAGATGAGCGTGGTAACCATCCGAATGGTGGAAGATTCTTATCATATGGCTCTGAAAGCTGAAGAGAAGTTGAGCCGAAAACAAAGTCAGAGGGGCCGAGGAAGAAGTCATCCCAGAGGAAAGTTAGTTGCCCAGGAAAGAAACCAGAAGCCCAGGGAGGAATGGAAGAAACCTCAGGGTAAATTTGAGAGAGGTGGGACCTCACAGCGAGGGCCATACGTTGAACAGAGAGGGCAGCATAATGGGCAGAGCGGAGGATATGCTGATAACAATATGTTTCCTCGTACCAGAGGTAGAGGAAGAGGAAGAGGTGGAGTAATCACATGCTTCACATGCAGAAAGAATGGGCACAAGTCTTACAAGTGTCCAGAGAAAAAGAAGGACATTGGAGAAGCTCACATCACCGAAGTGCAGAGGCAAGATGTTGAGGCAGAAGATGCAGAAGTCGAAAGATCGCTCATGATGAGAAAAGTCCTTTTGACACCCGAGAAGGAGGTGGAAAGCTCAGTCCAAAGGACCAAACTATTTAGGACTACTTGCAAGACCAAGGAAAAGGTGTGCAAGGTCATCGTAGATAGTGGTAGCACAAATAATCTTGTATCTACAGAGATGGTAGAGAAGCTGGAGCTGGAGACGACTAATCATCCAAGCCCATACAGAGTTTCATGGCTACAGAAAGGACACTAAGTAACTGTTACTAAACAATGCTTGGTTGAATTCAAGATAGGTGGATATAATGATAAGATCTTATGTGATGCTATTCCTATGGATGTATGTCATATATTGCTGGGTATACCATGGCAATATGACAAAAATGTGATTCATGACTGGAGAATGAACACATATACCCTGGAGAAGAATGGGAGAACCCATATGTTTCTTCTGATAAAGGATAAGGAGGTGAAGCCGGAAGTAAGCAACACAGTGCTTCTCATGAGTGGGAAGAAACATCTTACCGAGGTTAAGAAGAAAGAAGATCCACAATTCTTTGTGGTCAAGAGACTGAGGATTTTTCTGACTAGTACAAGAGTGGATGATCTACCAGATGAAGTTCAGGAACTACTGGAAGAGTTCGCTGACATTATAGTGGACGAATTACCTCATTCGTTGCCACCAATGAGGAGTGTGAGTCATCATATACATCTCATACCAGGAGCTAGTTTGCTGAATAAAGCCGCATACAGGTTGATTCCGCAAGAAAATGAAGAGGTCAAGAAGTAGGTTCATGAGATGCTAGACAAAGGGTTAGTCAGGGAAATCTTGAGTCTGTGTGTTGTTCCAACAGTACTCAGTCCGAAGAAAGATGGAGGCTAGAGGATGTGTACTGACTTGAGGGCGATCAACAAGATAACCATCAGGTACAGGTTCCCATTTCCAAGAATGGATGATATAATGGATTGCTTGAGCGGGGAAAAATACTTTTCAAAGATTGATCTGAAAAGCGGATATCATTAGATTTGCATGAGGGAAGGCGATGAATGGAAGACACCATTCAAAACAAACAAGGGTTTGTATGAATGGCTTGTTATGCCGTTTGTCTTAACAAACACGCCGAGTACCTTTATGAGGTTGATGAACAAAGTCCTCTGGGAGTTCATCGGGAAGTTTGTCATTGTATATTTAGATGACATACTGATTTACAGTAAATCAGTGGTAGAGCACTTGAAGCATTTGGCTACAGTGATGAAGAA
Source organism: Picea engelmannii (assembly GCA_009831015.1). NCBI lineage: Eukaryota > Viridiplantae > Streptophyta > Pinopsida > Pinales > Pinaceae > Picea > Picea engelmannii. The sequence goes on from ML779993.1 coordinate 61,597, forward strand.
GCTACAGTAGGAGAAGTTGTTGATTAATATGAAGAGGTCCTCATTCATGAAGACATAACTCATTTATTTGGGATTTTTTATTTCGGAAAATGAGTTGAGGATGGATCCAGATAAGGTGGAAGTGATCAAGAATTGGCCATCACCGAGGAATGTATTCGAGGTGAGAAGTTTTCATGGTTTGGATAGTTTCTACAGAAAATTCATCAGGAATTTCAGTGGAATTAGCACAACAATGATGGATACAGTGAAGAAACGGCATAAGTCTTTTCACTGGACAGAAGAAGCTGAGAAGAGGTTCAAATTGTTGAAACGAATGATCACAGAACAACCGGTTTTGGTGTTGCTGGATTTCCAGAAAACATTTCAGGTGAAATGCGATGCAAGTGGATTTGCAATCGGGGCAGTCTTGATTCAAGAAGACAGGCCGATAGCATATTTCAGTGAGAAGCTGAATGAAGAAAAATTGAAATACTCCACGTATGATAAATAATTTTACGCTATCAACCAGGCACTGAAGAAGTGGAGGCATTACTTGATACCCAAAGAATTTGTATTGTACAGTGACCCATGCACTGCAGTTTGCGACTCAACAGGAGAAGTTGAATCAGAAACATGTAAAATGGGTTGAGTATATTCATAATTTCACATTTTTGATTAAACACATTTCGGGTACTGCTAATAAAGTGGCTGATGCTTTCAGAAGGAAGTGTTTGCTGATGCAAGAGTTCAAAGTCAGGACATTAGGCTTTGATGATCTCAGGGACATGTATGCAGCTAATCAAGATTTCAAAGAAGCATATGAATCAGCTGAGAACCCAGTTCTCAGGGACAGAAGCCCTTGGACAGACTATATGATCCAAGAAGGATTATTGTTCTGAGGCAATCAATTGTGCATTCCAAATTGCTCCATGAGGGAGAATCTGTTAAAGGAGGAACACAGTGGTGGATTAGCAGGACATTTTGGTCACGATAAGACATTTGCAAAGCTGAGAGAATCATACTTTTGGCTGGGAATGCGAGCAGATGTCAAGAGATTCGTTGACAGGTGTCGAATTTGGCAGCATTCAAAGGGAAGAAATCAGAATGCAGGATTCTATCAACCATTGCCCATACCAGAGAGGCCATGGGATGCGATAAGCATGGATTTTGTATTGGGGTTGCCAAGGAAGAAAAGAGGATTTGATTCATTCTTTGTGGTAGTGGATAGGTTTTCCAAGATGGCACATTTTATCCCATGCTAGAAAACCAGTGATGTGACTCACATCGCAAATCTGTTTTTCAAGGAGGTCATTCGACTTCATGGCTTACCAAGAAGTATAGTTTCGGACAGAGATACAAAGTTTATAGGGAATTTCTGGAGAAAATTATGGAAGAAGCTGGGGAATAACTTGTTGTTTAGTCTAGCTTATCATACTCAGATGGATGGGTAAACAGAAGTCTGGGAGACTTGCTGAGAAGCTTGGTGACAGAGCACCACAACAGTTGGGACCACAGATTACCCCACGCAGAGTTTGCATACAATGACTCAGTGAATCAGAGCACAAGGCAAAGTCCATTTCAGATCGTATATGGAATGCAACCAAGAGGAGTTTCTGAACTGAGGGATTCATAACAGACTGCGACTAGGAGCGCAAGTGCCGAAGAGTTCGCGGAGGGGATGAAGGAACTTCACAGCTAGGTGAAGGAGCGACTGCTGAATTCAAGTCAGGAATACAAGCGCAGAGCAGATCAACGTCGGAGACAACTTCAGTTCGAAGTTGGTGATCTGGTTTTGGCACATTTGAGAAACGAAAGGTTCTCAAGAGGAACATACAATAAGTTAAAGATGAAGAAAATCAGACCATGTAAGGTCTTGATAAAATTTGGGGCAAATGCTTATGAGATCGAGTTACCGGATGGGATTGGGATATCTCCGATATTCAACGTTGCGGATTTATACCTATACAGGGATGGAGAAACAGACACTGGAACTAAGTAGCCAGTGATCCAGTGGATGAAACAATTTCCAGTTTCAGAGAAGCCACAGATGGAGTGCATACTGAACAAGAGGGTGAGCAAGAAGACCAGGCGGAAGAAATACTTCGAGTATCTGGTCAAATGGAAGAACCACTTAGTTGAAGATGCCAGCTGGGAGACTGAAGCAGAAATACAGAAGCATGGACAGACCGTGTAGGAGCTCATGGACAGGAGCCCATGAAATTTTTCAAGCAAGGGAGTATGATGCAGGAGCATCGCCAACACATCAAGCTAGCCAGTGTGGAAGCGGAGGACAGCTGGACAAGCCAGCACAAGTTTTGAAAACACTTTGGAAATTTTGTGCAAATCTTAAATGAGCCATTAAGATAAGGCACACTTGTATATTGTAATGGGCCTTGAGCGGATAGCTCTTGTCCTTTAGTAGGTAGACGACATTTAAATTAAGTTAATGCAGGTAGATAGGAATTTAATTCTAGATTTGATAGCTTTAGAGCGCAAGAGGGGAACGAGATATAGACACCCTCATTGTGCATTGTAAAAATAATCAATCTAGGAGAGTAAGAGCATGCAGAGAGCTGTGTAAAGAACACCCATGTATTGATATTTAAATTAATAGAAGAAGCTTTGATTCAAATTCATGGTTATGTGTCTGTTCTCTGTATATGGATGTTATGCTCAATTGATGTTTGCTTATAGTTATACATTTGCTTTTATATGCTGTGTATATGATTTCATGGTTGAATTGAGGTCTGAGAGGGTGAAGAAATGAGTTTCAATTGTTTCTCTATTTGAGCCAGAGATTCCTGCAAGGAGTGCAGTCGAATTGTCCGCAAGGAGTGCATTGACACAGGGTTTAGAGAGAGGCAACTTTTGTTCTCATTCATCCCAGAAGGTGCAGTTGGACACAGGAGCCGTGAAAGGAGTGCGTAGGCCAGGTAAAAGTCTCAGGGTTGCAAACCTGAGTGAGTCTTTGAAGGATTTCTACCGCAAGTGTGCACAGAGTCGAAGACTCTGACATTCAGACGTGGTTGGAGGTTTGCCGCAAGGAGTGCGTGCAAAGTATCTTTCTGAGGAATTGAAAGCTGTGAAAAGCTCAGGAAGGATAGGTTTTCGAATTCGTTGAAGGATGGCATAGAGAAGTTGGGGTTAGATTGTTCAAGCAGGCGTTGCAAGTTTGCACGCAGGTGAACAATTCTACGTGGAGGAAGTACTTGACTCATTTCGCAGAATTCATCGGGAAGGAACGGATGCTCGGATTTCCCCAAGGAGAATTCGCGAATCACCGTAATCCGTTAGATCTTGGAAAGGCACAGGGAATATACGGCGACATATTTCCAAAGAGTTCCAAGCTCAGGAGGGGCGGAGCCATAGATCAGGATCACGAGGGTCGTTTGATTCACACGCATATTGTGGATCAGGGTTTCGTGAGTCGAGTCTCCAAAGTATTGCAACAGGAATTGCGATATTGTGATCCGCGATATCCCGACGAGCCCAGAACTTCCACCGTTTGGGACGCGTGTCAGAAAATTCAAAGAATTCGGAGTTCAGAGCATCAAAGATTTCAGAGACAAGAGATTTCATCGGAGCTTGGAATCACGAAACACGATATCCCGATGGGAGAGCTGTGCGGGTCCACAAGGGTCAGAAGTGGAAGACAGACGACATAATTCATCGAGGTTTCGCTGTGAGAAGTGCTGAGACATAGACATCAAGATTCACAATCCCGCGAAGTTTGAGATCCCGATAGAAGTGACGGGAATTGGAAAAGTCAACTCGCACGTGGGCGTCGGAGTTTTGGCGTATCGGGCATCAGGGATTCGAGGGTGCAGTGCTCAACCATTGGACTTGCGAAGTCGCGAGTTCTGATTCTCTAATAAGTAAAGAGAGGGGGATCACACAGAGATTTCCGCGAGTGAAGATTTTCCGATAGGGAAATAGAGGAACGTTTTCAGTTCGTCGGGCCAAGGAAAGAGAAGATCCTGTGAGCGGGCGTGCCTGCGGGTGCGGCTACGTCATCAAGATGCAGAGGCAAAGTGCTATCGGGATTGCGTATAAGGCATGCTTCAAACGGTTCAGTTGAGAGCAACATGGATCCGACATTAGGCCAAATACGCGGGTATGCAAATGCAATTAATAAGACACACAATGGTAACATCCTTCGATGTAAGTTTAACAAGCCCATAGAAGGTAAGCTCGACGATTTTTCATATTTACAGAGTTTGAAAAATGTAAAACAAGACTCCATTGGGGTACCTTTTTCGAAGGTAGGCTAGTCAGTTCGAAAAAGGGGTAAATTAGCACAGAAAATACATCTATTCAAAACCATTTTAACGAGTGTGATACAGACAAGATCACTCAGCCATTTTTTCATTTTTAAGGAGGTTGAAAAAAGCTTAACTATGGACTCCGTCAGGAATTTTCTTCTGGACCATTTTAACAAGTGTGAAAGAATAAGGTCACTCGATGATATTTTCAATTTTAGGGAGTCTAAAAAGAGCTTAACTATGGACTCCGTGGGGGTTCCTTTTTCGTACATTTTGTCCCTTAGGCCCGAAAAAAGGGTTAAAATGATACCCGGGGGTACTCTTCTAGAGAAATGAAGTTCCTTAGAGTATACCTTTGTTTGTACAGTTGACCGTCCGGACCGAAAAAAGGGGTAAACTACCACTAGATAGACGTGACTTCAAATTTTAGTTTAATGAGCGTGAAAGGCCACAAGATTGCTCGACAATATTTTCATGTTTAGAGGGTCTGAAAAGGGCTTAAAAGAAGACCTGTGGGGGCTACGACTCATGTATGAGACTGGTTCAGGTAGAGCCTACTGCTAGGCTTAGACCAAGAGTCTCTTCGATAGTCAACTTGGGAAGTCTCCCAAAAGGGAAGAAAACACAAACCACAGTGTAAGTCCTCCTACAGGATAGAAATCGTAGTCATGGCTTCAAGGATAACCTCATCTGAAAGCAATTCAAAATCTGAGAAATCACGCAATTGTGGGTTGATAGTCCCAATAGGTGAAGTAAACTGACCATACTCCATATGACGATGGAGGTTCTAGCTAGGACTGACAGAGTCTATCAATGAAGAATAATGATCACGAGTGCTTGAGGATCTACTAACAACGAGATCATACTCAGAAAGATACTCAAGCCCACTTGGACTAAGAGGTGGAAGCAAGGGATTCCATGCCCCCATTGGATACACCAATGGATCAATTACTGATTCCAAGTCTCGAGAAGGAAAACATAATTGCATAGGTTCCTACTCATAAGCAATTGAACACCAAGGATAAGATGCCACATAATTAACCGGTGGCGGGGTAGAGTCTACATGAATGCTAAGAACATATAAAGGGGTATTCTGAAATAATGCTAAATTAGGATGGTGATTATCAGATGACAATTGGTCAATAGCGACAATATTTCCATTGTGAGGGAAGTGCATCACCCAGAAGAGCGTAGATACCACAACGTTCATAGCATATACATAATCACACCTGAGAAGCATATTGAAATCTAACGGGCCTTGCACCACTATAACATCAACAAGGACCGTATTCCCACCTAAAGATATAGATAACTGAGGAAGAACCCCCAAATATTCACTAGGACATCTGTCAAAAACCAATAGCTCATGCGAAGAAGACACAAGCTCGGGATATCCCAATACTTTCCAAACCGAGGAGGATAAAATACTTGGAGAAGCTCCTTCATCCACAATACATCGATAAATTTTTGTTGAATTAACTTCAAACCTTATTTGAAAGGGTGCGAAGGAAGGAAGACGAGGCTCAACAAGGTCATTCCAATCAAAGGAAACCATCCTAGGGATTGGAGGGGGTGTGCTTGGAGTGAGAGGAATGCCCCCTTGTTCTAAAAATACTGAACCGGAAATGCTAAAAACATGGTCTAAAGGCATCTCACCCCCCAAAAGAGGAGTGGGATTAGCCGATGACTGTATCGACATGACCACTTTCACAACCAATGGTTGAATAGCCTGCGAGACTACATGGTATAAAGGAACCTCTCCCCCCAAAATAGGAGTGGGATCAATCGATGACTGCATCGGCATGACCAATTTTGCAACCCATGGTTGAATAGGATGCGAGACTACATGGTCTAAAGGCACCTCACCCCCCAAAAGAGGAGTGGGATCAGTCGATGACAGCATTGGCATGACCACTTTCGCAACCAATGGCTCAATAGGTTGTGAGACTACATGGTCTACAGGCACCTCACCCACCAAAAGAGGAGTGGGATCAGCTGATGACTGCATCGACATGACCACTTTCTCAACCAATGGTTGAATAGGTTGAGAGACTACAAGAACTTAAGGAACCTCACCCCTCAAAAGAGGAGTGAGATTAGCGGATGATTGCATCAGCATGACCACTTTTAAAACCAATGGCTGAATAGGCTGTGAGACTACATGGTATAAAGGCACCTCACCCCCCAAAAGAGAAGTGGGATCAGCCGATGATTGCATTGGCATGACCACTTTCTCAACCAATGGTTGAATAGGCTGAGAGGAAACCTCAAAAGACTCAGAATCAAAAGAGCTTGTAGATAGGAACCATAATCTTTGTACCTCTAGAATGCCAGGGCACAAATGAGTAAGGTGATCTCCCTTGCAAAGATTACAAGGGAACCTAGGCTTACGTCCTATACGTCTAGGTTTCTCAATAGAATTAATGCCCCCAGCATGACTAGCAGTGGTTGGTTGCACATCTCCAACATGACTTGCAGAGGTTAGTGATGGGTTGATAACATGACTTGCAGAGGCTACAGACCTATTACCAGTACGACTAGCAGTGACTGGACTTTTTCCCCCAACATGACTTGCAGAGAATGAGTGTGTGCCCCCAACATAAATTGCAGAGGCTGGGTGCTGGTCTTCAACATGACTTGCAGAGCTTGTTGACCTATCTCCAACATGACTCACAAAGGTTGGTGATTTCTTCTTCCTATTCTTCCTCTTTCTATTTCGTTTAGACTTTCGGTTACTAGTAACTGTACTTTCACCAAAGGCGGGAAAAGGAGGAGGAGAAGACTTTGCTGACAAAGAAACATCAACAGGGTGCCCATAAATTAAGGTGATTAACTAAGAAGTGTCAAGAGCATTTGGGACATTTGGAATGGTACCCAACCAAACTGGTAGTCCCACATTCAACCCAGGAATGTACAAAGTGGCCATCAAAGGGACACCAATGGTTCCGAAGAAGGGAAAATCACAAGAATCCCCTTGTGAAGGGGCTCCTTGGTTGGTATCGCCGATAACTTTAGCCATGAAGATCTTATGCACAAGTTCTCCCTTTTCAGGATCATTCAAGTTCGTAAAAGTCTCACACACTGACTCTGGTGAACCAATGTTATCAAAACAATGCCTATAAAGAGGCGGCTCCACATTTCTAAGCGGAAGACTGAAAAGTCCTCTCAACTGGCGAAGTGGGTGGTCTACCACCCTAGGTCAGAGACCCAAATCCACAACTGACTAACCCACTATGAAAAACTAGGGAGAACAGAGCACACACTAAAAGTCCCTAAAGGAAAATCAAGCAAACGACTAACTAGTTGGAAGAACAGTTACACCAACCAACACTAGAGCAACTTACTGGTGCAAGTGCAAATCGAATACGGAAGCACCCTTCAGGTATACTCTGCAAAGCGTGGCCCAATGTCTACCCTAGGTACTGCGGTATACCCTCACATTCACCTGTGTAAGTCCCTAAAATAAAGGCAACTAGGTTTCCAGCTCGTGAACAATCACCAGGCGGGTACAGTCGACAGTCGGGTGGACCGCAATGAGCAGGGTATCAAGCCCGAAACCTATCAAGGGTATCAAAAAAAAGTGTTTCGAAAGACGAATGAGGACCTCGAACGAATTTGAGACCCACAAAGCTCTGTGGCAAATGCGATCAACGGAATCCCAAGACAAGTCCTCTATTTGGATTCCCCACTACGCTTGGTCCGGCTTTGGAGGGGTTATCTTCGCTACCTTTTTACACGCGACCTCATGTTTAGCCCCTGTGTTAGAGGGGGGTCTCAGATAATTTTCACGTTACTGGACTTCTACACTCCTTAGCACAGACTCGTATGTTTTTTTTATAGCCTTGAAGAGTTTCCTCTCCAACCTAAATCAAGGCTCTAGCCTAATCTAGTTGATGGACCCTACAAACATAAAGTCTAGTAAATTTTAATTAGCGTTCTTTTTACTAGCTTGATTTACTCAAAAGGGTATGGTAGCGCAATTGATGGTGTTAAGACTCTTGCAAAAAATGATGAAACTTATATGAACATTGGCAAAGAATGATTATATATATATATCTATATCTATATCTATCTATCTATCTATCTATCTATCTATCTATCTATCTATATATATATATATATATATATATATATTGAAATGCTTTTAAGATGAGAAGAAAACACAACACTATGCTAATTTCTTTTATTTTTCAAATAACAATGCAAAGAAAATGCTAGGAAAGAAAGAGGTCTAACAAACTTTTTATTTATTTATTTATTTATTATATTTTCTTCCAATCAAAGAAAAGTAGAAATAACAAAAGATTCTAAAAGAAACTGATGAATGCACGATTCATGGCCCCCCCTGGCCATGAGGGGGATTTTTTTTCAAAATGCAACTCATTTTTCTTAAAATTTCAAGCTAAAAATAAGTTTAAAAAGCTAGGAAACACAAGAAATCCTTTAATGAAAAAACAAGCTATGCTGGAATCCAATCTAGGCTAAAACTGCTATGACAGAGACCAAGAACCCTAAGAGGTATAACTCTTGACAAGGAAAGGATGACTGCCTCTCCTTAAACCAAATTTTTTTCTCAACAGGCACGCTGCTGACAGTTCAACAATCAACGTGTACACGTGAGCTGTGTAAGGTTAGATCATGTGTACACGCATTCAGAGCTTATGCAGGCTGCGTGTACCTTTTAAACTCTTCAAAAAATGAAACGAAAAGCAATCAAGCACTGGAAAAGACTACTGGTATTGAGAACCAAAGTCTCTTGAAGACTCAAAAACTCACTTCGACAGAAAAAGAAAACAATTGAAGGAAAATTTCATTGAACAAAACCAATCTGAGGTGAAACCTAAGCTACAAAACTGCAAAAAACAGAGACTAGAATGAGTTCCAAAAAACCCCTAAGAAGGATTACTTCTGACAGGGGAGAGGATGACTGCCTCTCTAAAATAAATTTTCTGAAATCATACACACGACTGACACTTCCTCAGCTAGCGTGTACACATGGGTTGTGTGAGGCTAGGGTGCGGGTACACACGTGCAGACCTTATACATGCTGTGTGTACCTCTGTGGGTCTTGAAAAAAATATGCAGTCAAGCAAAGAGACAGAGATAACTGGTATGGAAGACTAGAATCTCTATTAGCTCAGACTTTTGCAGAAACTTTAACAACAAGTAATGAAACCAATTTTTAAAAATACCCAAGAAAAACATTCCCATAAACCCTAGAGATCCCCAGTACGGTCGCCAATTCTGTTGTGGGTGGGAAATCCCTCCTACGGACTAGCACTAAGGGTTTTATCATGCATGTAGAAATGACCTAAAGATTCTTACTTTTTACCATCATCCCATGCATAGACCCCCATTACTCATATGTAAATACAAGGCTCAAGAGATTAAGTTGACGTACCTTATTCTTTGTGTTTGATGTCGATCCCTTTTTCCACGCTTGGTCGTTCTTTGACTACAACGCTCCTCCCAATGCTGACCTACATTCACTAAAGACAAATAAAGAACTCCACATGCATTTGATCTATGAACTAACGGGTTAGATATTTAATCAATCATACAATCAATATTCCAATAATGACAATCTCATATGGCGGCACAAGAAAAGAAATTCTTTTATTAACTTCACAATGATACCTTACAATGATAAAGTCGACTACTGCTCCTCGATCCTGGTCCTGGGCTCTTCTTCCACTGTCTTCCAACTGCTTTTCTCTATACTTCTCTTTGCACAAGGATTGCTAAAGGTTGGGACAAAGGGGATGCTCAATCGGGTATACTTTCTTTACTATGATTCTCCTCCTTTCAAATGGGACCCCTAACCCTTCTTTTATAGGCTAGAAGAAGCTAAGTATTTGGTCGAGTGACTGACCATGCATGGCTAAAAGGTTTAGTTAACTTACCCAAAGTTGTGTGTTCCATTAGCAACTTTTCTTTTTCCGTGCTTTTGTAGGTACACGCGGGTTGTCTTGGGTCAGTTAACATGTACAAGCGTGCAATAATGGAGCAGGGCGCATGGGTATTTATAAAAGGGTTTTTTAAGAAGAGTAGAATATTTCTTGAACTAGGGACTACCCCTTCTAGTAGAATATTTCTCATATTTATTCGAATAGGTCATAGCAATGTCTTGTTTGATAATAAGATATGATAATGATTGTACTATTGATGAAAAAATATTAGGTTCTATTTATTGAAATAATGTAACTGCAAAGAGTATTCTTGATCAAAATCTGGACCAGGGGTAAAAAAATTGCTCAAATTTCAAAGTGCTCAGAATGCGACGAAAACGGTGCCATTGCGTCCGTCTCGTCTTCCTAATTCTGGCGGTATATTTACTTTCGCAAACGGAGTCCGTATGGAGAAGATATCGCGATCTGTTCGCCGAGCCAAACAGGTAAAAAAAATTGGATGCTGACTGTACCTGTCCGTACAGTGACATGGCAGGCCGTACAATCCATATGATGACGTGGTAGTCTGTACAATCCGTACGCTGATGTGGCAATTTTCTGATTGGTTGACTGTGGTCGAATGTGTTGGTGAAACGTGGCATATTTTAAACAAATGGAAAGGTGCCACGTGGCCCAATGAAGGGCTGCCATGTGGCACCCGTTTATTGGCTCATGGTATTTTGTTTTGTTATGAAAAATTTCATAGGTCCGTGGGGGTTGAACCCCGGACCTCTCCACTGGTATAGATTTAACAAAGCGCGCGCGACCACTATGCCATTCATTGTTTCTTATTAATCATATGCTTTCAAATATATTTGAATTGAAACTATTGAATGGTCGGCGGGGGGTCGGGCTGGGGCTTAGCCCCAGCCCGCAGTCTTATATTATATTCCATGTGACCATTGGTTATATGGAGGCGCGCGAACGTATTGCAAATTTAAAGCCACGGTTATATGCGTTGTAATGTGACCAACACCATTGTGAAGTGGCGCGCGCAGGAGTGTATATCGTTCGGAGCCTGGTTCTATGGTTTTTCATATGACCGTTTATGATATACGCGTGCGGGAAATGTGTGTTGAATTAAAACCCACGGTTGTATGGTTTAATACACACGACCAAACCTTTTACCTTTTGGCGTGCCATTTGCGGTCACATTTGCGGTCACATGACCCTTGCCACATTTATGCGCGCGTGTTTTGGTTTTAGTTTTGGTTCAAACGGTGAACACCCATGCGCCTGGACACATGTCGAGTCCTGGTTCAACCATGTAACGGAGCCCTTTATGTGCGGGGAACGTGGCCATATGGTCCCCCCATGCGCCCAACACCTCCGAGCTTGGGGGCTTTGATTCCGTTAACCGTTTGACATTTTGGCGCGTTTTGTGGAAGACGCGCATGTGCTGGGTTTAGGCACAAGAAACGCTCAGAGCTAGGTTCATTCACCCACAGGTGCAGAATGGCGAACCAGGAACAAAGCTTGAAGGGGAAAATGGAAGGAGGCCTAACTTTTGGAGTTTTTAGCCAAATGAGGTGTCGAAAAAGCCCAGCTAGGGGTTTTTGGACGTTCTGAGTCCATTGGCACAACTTTCACAGGCATTTGGAGACTTCTAATGCAGGTTTTTAACCATTGAAGTTTGAGGAAGCTCTAGGAAGCTTGAAGCCCTCATTGTTTGAGGCATTGCTCTGATGAGCACATATCTATTTTCTGAGACTGAATAGTCATTTTTGACTAATTATTGTGCTTTGAAAACATTGGGATAGGTTTCAGATCCATTGGAGGACTTTTACAGGTTTTTTTGCCACATTGAAGCTCAGAGAAGCAAGGAGGCCACATGTAGAAGAGGTCATTACTGGATGAGACAAGATCCATTTTCAGAGTTCTAATAGTCAATTTTGGGGTTTTTATGTATTATGAACCCAATGGTACAGTCTATAAATCCATTAGAGTTGAGCAGCATCTTGTAAAATAACATTTGACAAACTAATCCCATAGAGCCTAGTCCATTGAAGGAGGCTCAAGGAGATGTAGCCCAGAGAGGGGTGAACTCCTTTATCATCTTGGTATTGTTGTGAGTTTGCTGTGTTATTTGCTGCACTTTACATTGTTGTGTATTGGTTTATAGCACATATTTAATCTTTTAAAGGAACATTTCCTCACACCTGCACATTGACAAGAAAAAGCAAGAACTTAACACATAAACCAGTTTGCATATTTTAACACATGAAGCAAGGTCCTGTTAAGGTTTATTTTATTGAAGTAGAGGGTGATTGCATAGCATAACAAGTCAGCCTTCTATTTTCAGATCAATTCTTATTATTATTTTATTCATAGGACCAATCCCCATTGTGGATTGATCATGTCGGTTATTGTATTAGGACCAAATCCTCTTTTGTGGATTGGTTAACAGATAATTATAATAGGCAGAATAAGAAGTCGGCCCCAACAGTTAATTAAGAGACCCAGAAATATAATAAAGGTGGTTTTACCCACCCAGATTGAGAAGTTGGCCCTGCCAGTGAAGAGACACTTCACATGTGCCAAAACTTGTATAAATACAAGAGGCTAGCACCTCATTTGATAACAACTCACTTGCTCAGTTTGAGAGACAAGTTCTGATATGTTACTGGCAAAAAGAGAGAGGGACAAGAGTGGCGCATCTTTTGGAGAGGACTATCTGTGTTGGTTTGAGTTATCTCTTGACATTGTATTGGCAATTTATGATAAGGAAGTTTTTGCTAGGTTTTCTTCCCCTAGAGGGTTTCCTAGGATAAATGTTGTGTCTCTTGTGAATGTGTATTTCTCAATGATCTTGTTCTTATATTGTTGTTATCTATTGAAATGCAAAGAACTATAATAATGGCATAAACATTAACATGGTATCAGAGCCAACCTGAAGGAAGCATATTTCACAAGAGAAAAACGTCACTGTTACCGGACATGAAAATTAGGGATTTTTATTGGTGAAGATTTTCAGCCCCGAAACCACCTAGAAAGTTGCACCCTCCCCCAAGGATCATTTTGGCACTTAGAGCGCACCTTTTCAGTGGCTAGATCTCCTGGAAAGTGAAACCCTAGTTTCACAAAGTACCAGAAAACCAGAGTACAAGAAGTACCAGAAGTACCAGAGTACCAGAAAACCAGAAGCACCATTCCAGAAATCTGCAGATCAAGTTTGAGGGGGTAAAAGTTGGATTTTCAAAAATTTGACTGCACCAGCTAACTCGCCTCAACTCAGCACACCTATCCCCTGGATCAGAATTTCAAAATTTGAAGTTTGAAAAATTAGGGTTTCCTCATAAAACCCTAAGTTGCAGTCTCAGAACCAGTTGCAGTTGCAGTACCAGTTGCAGTTGCAGCCGTAGAACCAGTTGCAATCACCCTTGAAGTTTTTGGTAATGATTACCGCTGCTACCAGATGGAGCCACTACCTTCAAATGTTATCCGAGGTATGTACTCACATATGTTTAATGGTTAAAATCTAAAGAGTATTTGCAGGAGAAGGGATCTCTTTCCATAGATCCAGAAGGATATCAAGATCCAACACATTCAGAGGAATGATGCAACCCATGTGTGATTATTCTAATATGCATCTATTTGTTATGAAATTATCTTGATCAGTGTTGCATGTTGAAGCTATGATCAAATTATTAGAAGAATTAAAAGTTGATCATAGAGATTATCCTCTAACCTAACCTTCTGTCAAGATAGCGTATTGTCTTAGTACAACATACAGGTTGAAGAAAGTACTCGTCACTTGAGTGAAGGAGACCTGGAAGAAAAGCAAGCACTCACTCTTGAGGAAAAGGCTCCAGGTTTGATTAATCAAGATTAAAAGGTACACATGACAAGCTGATGACTATAGTTGAGATAAAAATCATCGTAAAGTATTATACTTGATAGCATGTGAGAATATAGAGGTAAATTCTTTGCCTAATATGACTAACACCTCTTCAAAGGAGAAACCTCCTGTGTTAGTTCCAGATTGCCATGGAAGAATGCTTGGTCACAACACTATGAGAGTGTTGACCTCATTTCGTATTGTATTCCTTACCTTTAGTCTTTGCTTCAGATAAATTATAAGTGATAGCTCTAAAGGAGCTACTGTGATGATTGTTTGTGCTATTGCTTTATATTATCATAAGGATATTATTTGTTGTTTTGTTGACCTTTCTCTAGGTCACATGAGGAAGCTATAGCGAAGGTTTCAGAAGGAAACATGCTAAAGGAGAGATCATAAATGAAGCAATCATCAGTGGAAAAGAAGAAGGTAGGTCACTCAGAAGCTGCCATGACCCACTCTATTGAAGAATCCATGTGAACTCTAGAAGATTAGCTCATATGAAAAGCTGTCACAAGTTTACCAGAACTCGAGGTTGATCAAGAAGGCATATGCAATGGATGTGTGCAAAGGAAGAATATCAAGAACCCTTTTCCAAAGAGGGGAAGCAAAGCAGAAGGAGTACTGGAACTCATTCATTTAGACGTGTGTGGCCCATTGCCTTCATCCTCCATTAATGGGTATGTATACTATGTATCATTCATTAATGATTATTCTCGTAAAAGACCTGGATACATTTGAAGTGTTCAACAAGATCAAGGAATTCAAAGCCTTGATAGAAAACCTTTCTATAAGGAAGATTAAAATACTCAGGTCATATAATGGAGGAGAATATACCTCAAAAGAGTTTGTGAATATTTGCAAAGATGTTGGGATCAAGATCCCCAACAAAACGGTGTAGCTGAACGGAAGAACAGAACCATGCTGGAAGCTGTGAAGATCAAGATCTTCCTATGTGCTTATGGGAAGAAGTAGCAATGGTAGTTTTTTATGTGCAAAAATGATTATCCCATAGTGCACTTGGGCTCAAGACACTAGAAGAGATGTTCATCGGAAAGAATCTAGAGGTAAGACATCTCAAAATATTTGGCTGTCCAGTGTTTATTCATATACTGAAAGAGAAAAGAAACAAGCTGGAACCCTCCGAAAAGAAGGGAATATTCGTGGGATACTGTGAGGTCTCCAAGGCCTTCAGAATATACATACCTGGTCACCACCACATTGAGATCAGTAGGGACGTGACCTTTGATGAAGAAGCAACACTTAAGAAATCAAGATGATTCTAGCTTAAAGAAGTATATGAAGAGGAACCTGTAAATCCTTGGACTGCAAAATCCATGAGGGAAGTTCCCAGAGCTGTAGAACCAGTAAAGGAAGTCGTAACTTCCCCTAATGAGGAGACTCCTGAAGACCATGATATAACAGAAGTTCAAGAACCTCCTCAAATGACCTTCTCCCATAAAAAAAAGCTTGCTTGGGCAAGAGAGCTTATTCAAGATGGAGAGAAGTATGGTGTTCTAGAAGGAACCACGAGATAGGTGAAAAGACCAAAGCCATTCTCCAATTACACGGCTTTGATGTGTGATCTTCTAGAAGAAGATTCTACCTTCTCTGAAGAAGCCATTCAGAGAAAAGAATGGGCAGATGCCATGACAGAGGTATACCAATCCATAATGAAGAATGAAGTATGGGAAATAGCTCCCAAATCGAAGAATAAAGATGGGGTATCCTACATATGTCTCTTCAAAATAAAACATGCTGCTAATGGAAGTATTGAGAAGTATAAAGCAATATTTGTCGCTCGTGGATTTTCCCAGAAGGAAGGCATTGAATATGAAGAGACATTCGCTCCTGTGGCAAGATACACTTCGATGAAAACCATTATAGCTCTTGCTGCCAAGATGAAATGGAAGCTGCACCAGATGGACGTGAAGACATCTTTCTGGAATGGTATTATCGAAGAGGAAGTGTATATAGAGCAACCCCAAGGATTTTAGGTTGAAGATAGGAAGTCTCATGTTTGCCAATTGAAGAAAGCCTTATACGGATTGAAGCAAGCTCCCATAGCCTGGTATGGCCGTATAGATAGTTTCTTGATGAGCTTAGGCTTTACCAAGAGTAAATCAGACTCAAATCTCTACTTCAAAATTATGGATAATGAACCAATAATCTTACTACTGTATGTGGATGACTTATTCTTAACTAGAGAAGAAAATCTCATCGTTGAATGTAAACAAATACTTTTCGCCGAATTTGAAATGCGAGACCTTGGTCTAATGCATTACTTCTTAGGCCTTGAGGTATGGCAGAGTCTAGAAAGAATCTTCCTTAACCAAGGGAAGTACACGATCGAAATCTTAAAGAGATTCGACATGCTAGAATGTAATTCCATGAATACACCCATGGAAGCGAAGCTGAAGCTGTTGGTCGATACTTCATCAGACTTGATAGATGCCACACTGTACAGATAGATTATTGGATCGCTAATGTACCTGACAAACACTAGACAAGACATCTGTTTTGCAGTGAACACATTGAGTCAGTTTATGGTAGAGCCCAGACTTGTTCACCTAGTGGCTACAAAACATTTGATGAGGTACCTTAAAGGTACAATGGATTATGGTCTCAGCTATGATGGAGATCATGACTTCACATTGAGTGGATATACTGATGCAGATTGGGCAGGAATCATTGCTGACAGAAAAAGCACTTCCGAATGTTGTTTCAGTTTGGGATCAGCCAAGATCTCATGGCAGAGTAGGAAGCAATCTAGTATTTCTCTCAGCACAACGGAAGCAGAGTACATTGCCGCATGTTCTGCTAGTTGCGAATCTATATGGCTTCGAAAGTTGCTGAATGGCCTATTTGACTTGGAGATGAGAGCAACTGTGATTCTATGTGACAACCAGAGCTGCATAAATATGACAGAGAATCCTGTATTCCATGACAGGTCGAAGCACATAGAGATCCGCTATCATTTCATCCACGACTGTTATCCACATTTTTGGTTATCGATATGATACTACGATTATGTCATGATGATAGAAGATCAAACTCTTCAATAAGAACATTTTCCAGAAGAAGGTTACATTTATCATTTTCTCAAAATCACATTTTTGGAAATAGTTCGCAGGCTGCATTATACTCTCCTGCGGAAATCATTAATTTCCGCATGCTGCATTCATCTTGATTGCGGACTATCCGCACTGTGTCAATGGCTAGGGTGCAGACATGTTTCTAAAGGTGGAAAATGAATAAGTTCTCGATCCTTCTAGAAAGAATCTTCTAGAAGGATGAGTTGGAGTTCGAATGGTTGGCAAAATACTGACTTTCCAGATATCTTGGGATTATTCCCTATCCAAGTAACTAATCAATCTTCTCCTATATATTGAGAAGATTACTTATGGAAAAGGTTAAGCAA
>ML779993.1:93827-105560 GCA_009831015.1 Picea engelmannii
TACATGAATATGTCCCTTTCCCATAATGATGATGTCATCTTATTACATGATTCCTTGATCACATGTATAGACTAGATATTGAATATATTGATGCCTTTGCTGTGATTGGTTTGTGTTGTTGTGATTGAACGACACAAGAGCATTGGAGCAGAGCAGGGAACAACAGAGATTAAAGGAGAGCGTTCATAAGGTATGTCCACTATCCATTTCTCTTAGTTCATTCAATATCAAGATCTAGGGAAAGAGTAGTATTCTGTTACGGTTTGTTCCAGATCCAGGTGGATCTTGGGGAGATTGGTCTGTGTCCGCACTCATGAATTTATCCATAAACAACGACATGGTACAGAGAGGAGCCTTGAAGCTCCAGTACATTAGCACGAATGAACAGGTTGTTGACGTGTTTACCAAACCTCTATCTCGTGTAAAGTTTGAACACTTTCGAGATAAACTTGGTCTAGTCCGAAAGTACCCTCCCTGGAAGGGGGAGTATATATATTTATTCCTTGATTCTGACCTCGCTGTTAGACGTAAAGCAAGATGAGTCATTGCTTCTGACCTCGCTGTTAGATGTAAAGAAAGATGTTGTGTGTTCCTTTCTTCTAACCTTGCTGTTAGACGTAAAGAAAGATGAGTCATTGCTTCTGACCTTGCTATTAGACGTAAAGCAAGATGTTGTGTGTTCCTTGCTTCTGACCTCGCTGTTAGACGTAAAGCAAGATGAGTCATTGTTTTTGACCTCGCTGTTAGACGTAAAGAAAGACGTTGTGGGTATTCCTTGCTTCTGACCTCGCTATTAGATGTAAAGAAAGATGATTCCTCGCTTCTGACCTCGTTGTTAGATGTAAAGCGAGATGATGTGTGATTCCTTGCTTTTGACCTAGTTGTTAGACGTAAAGCAAGATGATTCCTTGCTTCTGACCTTGTTGTTAGACGTAAAGCAAGATGATTCCTCACTTTTGACCTCGTTATTAGACATAAAGCGAGATGTTGATGTGTTCCTTTCTTCTAACCCAGTTGTTAGACATAAAGAAAGATGATTCCTCGCTTCTGACCTCGTTGTTAGACGTAAAGCGGGATGTTGGTGTGTTCCTTGCTTCTGACCTAGTTGTTAGACGTAAAGCAAGATGATATATATATACCTTGCTTCTGACCTAGTTGTTAGACGTAAAGTAATATGTGACTGACACTGAGCTACCAACTCAACAGCTATGGCATTGAGCCAGTGTAGTACTGTGATGTGCCAGCCTAGTGCTGTGATGAGGTATCATTTTTTACTGATACATATTTGATGTAGATGATGATAGCATTCTTTCGAGAATGATGATGTTGCCGATGAAGAAAACTTCCAATGACTCGTAAATATGCCAGTCAATGGTCCAAGATGATATTGACGATACTGTCCTCCTAATGCCACTGATGATGCAGACCTCTCTCGCCTCATGCTGTTGAAGAATACCCTTCTTTTTAAGGGGGAGTGTTGAAATAATGTAATTTCAAAGAGTATTCTTATTATTATTTTATTCATAGGATCAATCCCCATTGTGGATTGATCATGTCAGTTATTGTATTAGGACCAAATCCCCTTTTGCGGATTGGTCAACAGACAATTATAATAGGCAAAATAAGAAGTCGGCCCCAACAGTTAATTAAGAGACCCAGAAATATAATAAAGGTGGGTTTATCCACCTAGATTGAGAAGTCGGCCCTGCTAGTGAAGAGACACTTCACACGTGCCAGAACTTGTATAAATACAGGAGGCTAGCACCTCATTTGATAACAACTCACTTGCTCAATTTGAGAAACAAGTTATGATCTATTACCGGAAAAAAGAGAGAGGGAGAAGAGTGGAACATCTTTTGGAGAGGACTATCTGTATTGGTTTGAGTTATCTCTTGACATTGTATTGGCAATTTATGATAAGGAAGTTTTTGCTGGGTTTTCTTCCCCTAGAGGGTTTCCCAGGATAAATGTTGTGTCTCTTGTGAATGTGTATTTCTCAGTGATTTTGTTCTTATATTGTTGTTATCTATTGAAATGCAAAGAACTATAATAATGGCATAAACATTAACACTATTCTTAGAATGACACAGTCAGAAAGGTTCAACTATGCCAAATATTTCTCTGATGCCATCCATTATCCATTTGTCCAGTTTCCTTCATTGAAATGATTTAGATATAACTCCTACTTAATTTATCTCATTATATATTAATAGTTTACTCATTTTGAGTATTTAGGGTTAATTAAAATTGATTAGCAAGATAAACCTCTTCTAGTTTTAGAGTGGAAAAAATTGTTAAGACAAAGGTAAAAAAATGGTTTCAAAATATTTTTAGATCAATTCATGTACACTATTTATACAATAGTGAATAATAAGAATCCACCAAGATTATTTTTATAATTTAAGTATTTTCTCCAATTGAATCCGGATTCTAGAATAGGAGATTGGTTTTTTGTTTGAAGAATGTATACTTATCAGGATTTATCGTTTAGATATCAAACCATACCTACTTCCAATTTTCCTAAATCCTAGAATTTTTTCTCTAGAGTGTATTAGGAAGATATTAAACTCACATTTTTTCCAAGACACCAAAATGTTACTTTTTCCTTTCCTATTGAAGTTTTCTCTTTTATACTCAAAAGAAAATCCGCTTTGTCTATTATAGAGAAAATTTTGAAATATTTTAAATTTATGGAAGGAAAGGTTGTGATCCACATCATGTTATTTCTAGATTAAGAATTACCATTAGATATGTGCCTTATATTGATCACGCAGATCCATAGATAGAGAGTTGGAAAAAAAGGAGAGATGGTTAGAAGTGTAAGAGTTTCAATGGGCACATAATATTTTATCAAGTGTAAAATAAAATGTTAAGAAAGAATCAATATAAGAAGCATATATCAACTGATATTATTCCAATCAATGATGACCATCCCTCAAAATGTAGTAAATGAAGTAGTGAGTTCGATTGCAACAGTGAAAAAGGATCCGTCTAGTGGAGCAATGATGAAATAAATGTATTATCTCATGGAGGCTCCAAAGAAGTCAGAGCTACTAAAAACATTTGCAAATTTAAAAGACCCAATGGAAGAAGATGAATGTGATACATAACCAAATAGAATGAGAATAGATTCAAGTTTAGAATCAGGAGAAGAGTTGGAAAAACAAGTTGATGAAGAACAAAAATAAACGAACAAGAATGTTACTGAATTGATACCTGAAAATTCCATAATTTCAAGTACTTAAATTTCCCCAAAAATAAACCCAATAAAAATTTATATAGTAAATTGACACAGGATGTGGGAATTTCTAAGGATATTTTAGTGACTAAAAAGGATATTGATGTTTTTACATAAATGATTTTAAATAAAGAAGTATTTAATCAGTCAAAAGAAAT
The DNA here is from genome assembly GCA_009831015.1 of Picea engelmannii. Taxonomy (NCBI): domain Eukaryota; kingdom Viridiplantae; phylum Streptophyta; class Pinopsida; order Pinales; family Pinaceae; genus Picea; species Picea engelmannii. Next base: position 97,224 of record ML779993.1, read on the forward strand.
ATTGTTTTCAGGTAATGAAGGGTTACCACCTCCTATACTTTTGACTTCAATAAATTATGATCAAGGAACACTTGAAATGGCTATTCTACAACCAAAAGTCAATAAGATTAAAGGATTAGTCTCATGAATATGATACTATACTACTATGGTGAAATTTGATCTTGATAAGATGCCATTAGGAGATAAAATTGAATGGCATGAACAAACTAGAAAAATGGTATCAAGTGATTTAATTCAAACCATAGAAAATGTAAATAAATTGAAAACAATGGTGACCAAACTATAAAATTGGATGAAACAATAAAATTTTGTAAATAAAGCAATTCTTATAAATATGTATGATTTAGAACAATGACTAATTTCTCTTGAAAAAGATAGTAGTAAAGATGCGGTAAGATCTGTAATCAAATAAAAGGATAAAGAAATTCAACTCTTAAATGCTAAACTGAAAATACCAACATTTGAGCATATTCAAACCAAAGACTTGGTTGAAGTACAAAAGGAAAAGGAGTGGATATCAGAGCATGTGATCAATTTGAAACAACAAAATATTAGATTGGGGCAAATTATTGAAAAGATAAATGAATAAAAGGAATCATCTTAAGATAAACCAATTTGTCTTTAAAATCATCCGTTCTTGAATTTGATATCATAAGAGAAGGATCAAAAGTGGAATAGATAGTTAGTCTACAAAAACAAATGTTTTCAATTTCAAAGAAATTAGGAGTAGTTGAAGAAAATACCTAATGGAAGGTTGTGGAAATTACAGAATTGACAATTGGAAAAAATAAATATGATAATTGATGATTTTCATAAACAATTAGTTGATAGGGACAAAGTCAATGGTAAAGGTTCTCAATGAAGTGAGGATTAGATGAAATAAGTAGAAAAGGATAAAATAAGAGTTTATGGAGAGAAGCATTTAATTGGATAAAAGAACGTGATTTGGGATCAAATTATAGTTAAGATGGAAAATCTCAAAGGTCATTTTGATGAATTAAAATAGATTGAAATTTTATCTCATAGAGTAAAAATTGAAATCAACAAAGCTTGGACACATTTAGGAGACAAAGATTAAATAGAAAAACAATTAATCAAGTTCCAAAATGGTAGAACCCAAGATAATTTAATGGAAATGGGTTTCAAATATTTAACTTTTGCGATCATGGAAGCTAGTGAAGTCCATACAAAAATAAACTTGACATTATCTACTCAAAATAAGTGCAATGCAGTTGGCCAGTATGCTCAGGATTTTAAGGGTGATTTCAAGTCATCAATTGAATCATGATTTCCTTCTCCATGAAAAAATGAAAATTGGTTTCATAGTGTTGAGGGAAACAATAATTCATTGATCAAACAAAGAAACAATACTAAAGAAACAAACAAAGAAACAATACTAAACAATTAAAATATGTTACTATCCCTCTCAAGGGAAAATTGATATTTGATAAAATTTGAATTGATTTCAAGTTTTTGAATACTATAATGAATCTATATTAGATTTTACCATCTGCATCTTTTGATATTTTTACAGAGTTAGATATTTTTGAAAGGAAAGTGACATAGTTTAAATAACCTAAAGGAAATGATTGGGATTTTAATAGTCGGGTTAAGAAGTAAATATCCAACAATAAGGAAAACTACTCAAGTTGCTTCCACATCAAGACCTTAATCCTTTCATAGGAAAAATAATAATGTATGATTAAATATATAGACCATTAACAAGTTGATTCCACATCAAGACCTCAACCCCTTCATAGGAAAAATAATAATATATGATTAGATATATAGGCCATAAATATTCTAGGAATAACATGAGGACGGATGAACCATTTCCTATAATTTTTTAGTATTACTCTCTACTATTTTTAGGAATCCATTATTCAAACAAAAATGGTTGAGGTTCAAAAGATAAAATCAAAGAAAAACAACAAGATTGTATCAAAATTTGGATTAGAAATAGGACTTCCTTTGGTTAGTCATATCGGTCACTGGAGAAAATAATTGTTTCTTAAATTTCTGTTTTTTATGATCGTTTTGATTTTTTTAGAAGATTCATCCCCTCTTCAATCAACACTTTGTAATTATCTGTTAATAAGTCTTTTACTTTTTTTTGGAAGGGTTTTAAACATTTCCAAAAATATTTTAGGTTTTGTCCAAGAAAGACTTCATAGATTTGTTCTCAAAATTTTCTTTGTATTTATCAAAATTTTAATATATCAGTAGTTTAATGCAAGTTCTCACATGATGGTTCTTGAAATGAATGTTGATAATATTGAATTGTGGAATTGAATAGGTCTTTATGTTCACACTGATAATTTACAACATTTGTTATTAAATTATATTGAAAATAAATATATATTAGGTTTTGCGTGGAATTTTTACTAAATGTTTATAATCAACCATATGTTGCACATATATCCATATGTTTTCTTATTTAGGTATTAAGGAATGTATATTCTGAATATACTTGATTTCAATTTGTCTTTGGATTAGTATTTTCTTTAAGCAATATTATTTTTGAGGCAATTGCGTTCATCATATTTTATGGTTTTTTTTAATAACCTTTTAAAGATGGTTGAATGGGAATATGGTGCCCTCATTAAACAAGGAAAATTGATTAAAATATCATAATACTTAATACATATTTTCTCCAATCCTTCTATAGAATTTTTTTTATTAGTTGGAATATACTGAAATCTTTTAATTTAGACTCAAGTGGGGGAAGTTAGTTTTCCTCCACAAGATTCCTTGGCAATATTCCATAGCCAATAATATCTCAGGGAACATCATCTATTTTGGTGCCATTTTCGGTGAACAAAGATTTAAATTTATATTCCTTGCGAAATATCAAAAGAAAAAGTTATGCTTCTTTCTAGTGAGCAAGAGTAAAACGACAAGCTTTGAGGTCTTACAAGAAATATTTTAGAAGTTTTTATTCACCGAGAAACTCCATTTCTCAAGATAGAAGGAGAAAGAAGAGATACTAGGTATCGCCCTAGTTGTGAGGATATTATAGTATATTCTGACCCAGAGAGATTGATTACCGAAGGAAATAGATGCCGCAAGGTTGGTTCTTCATCATCATATAAAATGTTATCGAATAAATTCATATTTCTGAATTTGATTATTTTGAAAATCATCTTGAATTTAAAACTACACAAAGAAATCCTTTGGGTCCTCTCAATAAAAATGAACCATTAGTTCATTTATTAAATTTCTATACTCAACTTCTCCTATTCACAAACCAATTTTTTTTTGTTTGCTAGTTTGTCTGTGACCTGTGGGACTAGCATGTGGCTAAGAAATTGCGACTCAGGGGCATCTAAGCCGTCAAAATCACTTGGGAATCGCACCCGGCCTGAACCACACCAACCCTTAACATGGCTGAATTTTTTTTCCCCTTAGGTTTCGAAACGATGGCATTAACATCACAAAGTGCCTTAACAACACACTCCATCACCGATTGTCCTACACCTTAGGGACTATTCACAAACCAATTTCTCTTGAAGCTAAGAATTTCATTCTTCGTCATCTAATGGCTCAAACTAACCCAAATACACATAGATTTAACCCATGGGTAGTTTCTAGGTATGGACCTCATCGGATCCCACAAAATTTGCATGGCATGCTTGATAATTATCTTAAATAATACTACCAAAATTTGATGGAGAGAGTGGAATATCACAGAGGATCATATTGCAACTTTTCAGGATTGCATTAATAAAATTTATCTATTGAACATGAAGATATTTCCACGATGATTTTTGTTTGCAAAGCATAGAAGGAGATGCTAGAAAATGGTTTCAAAATTTACTTGCAAATTCAATACATTTTTGTGACTTTTTCCAAACAACTTTCATGAACCAATGGGGTGAAAAAATGGATCATCAATACTATTTAACTAAATTTTCATCTATGAATAAAAGAAACAGGGAAACTATTCTAGAATTCAATAAAATACTTAATAAACTATATATTATAATCCCCATAGATATTGAACCCTCTCAAGTAACAAAATATATAACTTGTGTAACTATTAATGATCAATGATGTTGAGAGAAAGAAGTTCAATTACCTTAAAAAACATGCAAAATGATGTAGTATATATTAAGGGTAATATGGTTTCTTTAAGGAAGATTAAAATTAAATAAGAAAGTTATAAAAAGAAAAATAAGAAATAAGAAATTATTTCTTAAGCTTCCTCTTCAAATATTTAGGATGCAAAGATTGAAGAAATAACTAAATTAATTTGATCACTCTCTAATAAAATCACAAGACTTGATATGGGAAATAAAGTTGTTGGTCTAGTATTTCAAATTATTGGATAACAGAATCCACCACAAAATGTTGGTCAAGGAAAAACAAATTTTCAGTTTAGAAACAAAAATCCATATAAATGACCTTTCAATCCTCAATTACTTATAATATTTGAAGATCCTCCAATTCAACCTCCTTTGAGAAACAATGTTGTTGAAGATTTTACAAATGCAGAGGAAATGGAACATGAATTGCTTCGGGATCAAAATTCCTTGGGAGAGTTGAATTGGTTGTAAGAAAAAAAAAGTCCCACACATTTGACTTGAGAGGATTATCAATAATCCTTAGGGATAAATAATCAATTCTTTGAAACGTTACAAGAAGAGGCTGAAAATCTATGGTCTACCCAATATAGGCTCTTTGTTGATGCAATTAAAGTAGAGTTGCAACATAAATATGATCATAGACCTCAACCAAATTTCAACACAAAACAAGCATTACGATTACAACTAGCTATTCCCAAACACACTAAAGAATATTTATATGCATGGAAAAATAAACAACAAAAATAAAATGAAAAATGAATTTATGTAGGAGTAAAGGAAAATGAAAAGGTACAACAATCTCAGAGTCCAAACATAAATTCATTCAATTTAACAAATGAATTGAACAAGATTAAAAATCCTATTTTTTTAATTGAACTTGAAAATTTCCTTCTTTCAAACATGATTTAGTGAATTTTATGTGTTTCCTCCCATGTAGTTCACATAGTTATTATCAATCTACAAGACATAGGTGTTGTATGGTCCACATTTAGATGAAAAGAGTAATATAATACCACCTTTATATATTAGTTTGATAGTTCTTGATCATTTATTGCATATTGGATTCTAGTGCATCACATAATTTCATGCCTAAAGTCATTATCAAAAAATAGAGGTTGGGTATCGCTAGACCATACAAAGATATTTATTCATTTGGCTTAAATAAGGTTAAATGCATGGGAATGATTAAAGGTTTAGTAGTACATCTTGCTCTAATCCCATCAAAGAGTGTAATGATGGACATGGTAGCAGTAGATGTCCCGGTAAGTTATGACATGTTATTATCTAGATCCCAAGGAGCAAAGTTAGGAGGAAATTTGTAGTTAGATATGTATTATGAAACTATTTCTTTATTTGGAAGACGAACTAGAATACTATATTGACAAGAAAAATTCACATATACTCTTAGTGATTCTAGTAACTCGTTTTGTTTTCCTATATATGTATATATGTTGAAGATGATGATTTGAGTATTTGTGTGTTCTCAATTGATTAGATGATAATGAACATTGTTTGGTTGTTGAAAGGCCCATAAACCAAGGAGTTGAAAATGAGAAATCAAAAAATGAGGTTTGGAAAAAGTTGTTTGATGGCGCCTAATCAAAATATGACTCAAGGGTTGGCATAATGTTTATTTCTCCTCCAAGTGAAAATTTTTCATTATCTTATAAACTTGAATTTGACACAATAAATAATCTTTCTAAATATGAAGCTTTAGTTTTGGGACTCGAGGTAACCTAAAAAATGAAAATTCAAAATATCACTATTTTTTGTGATTCATGACTAGTAATTCATCAAGTCAAGACTAAAAAAAACACAACAACAACATCCAAGAATGATAAGTTATAGAAATCAAGTTTGGGATTTATTAGAAAATTTCATTTTAGTAGTTAATTTCTCTATGCTACCAAGAAAAAAAATCAACAAGCTAATTTGTTAGTTGTATCAGCTAGTATTTTTAGGCCCCAAAATTATTTTTGTATAAGATATGAGGTAGAAGTACTAGATAGGCCATCCATACCTGATAATATTAAGCATTGAAAGGTGTTTGAAGATCAATTGCAAATTAAAATGTTCTTGGAAAGAGTCAATGAATTTTTAGTTATAAATATAATTGACATAAAATAAGATGATGAGATAAATGAAACACAATAAAATGTTGAACAAAACTAAATATTCTTAGCATGATTGGGATAGTAAATTGTTAGTTGTATCAGCTAGTATTTTTAGGCCCCAAAATTATTTTTGTATAAGATATGAGGTAGAAGTACTAGATAGGCCATCCATACCTGATAATATTAAGCATTGAAAGGTGTTTGAAGATCAATTGCAAATTAAAATGTTCTTGGAAAGAGTCAATGAATTTTTAGTTATAAATATAATTGACACAAAATAAGATGATGAGATAAATGAAACACAATAAAATGTTTAACAAAACCAAATATTCTTAGCATGATTGGGATAGTAAAAAAATTTGGTTAAAAGAAATTTCATTCCAAGAGGTCTTATATCTTTGGAAAATGTGTTTGATCATAATGATATTATAGTGAAACCTACTCTTCAACCTCATGTTGAAGATATTGAAGAAATCAATTGAAAACTCTTCAAAATCCAAGGTTGGTAAAGATTTCAAAATCATTTCCTTATGAACAAAGGGAAAGATATGTAGCTCTATTTAAACATTTTTGTGGGTTTTTTGCAAAGATATATAGCTCTATTTAAACATTTTTGTGATTTTTTTGCATGGGGCTATCATGATTTTAAAAACTATGATACTTCTATCACAGAGCATAAAATACCTATTAAAGGAGTGTAACCTTTTTGGAAAAAGCTTAGGAAAGTAGACCCATTACCTTTTCCTATGATAGAAAAGTAAATTAAGAAATTGTTGGATGCTAAAATTATAATTCCTCTGACATACTCAAAATGGGTAGAAAATTTATTGCCTATGAGAAACAAAATTGGAAAAATATGATTATCCATAAATTTTGGGAATCTTTTTTTGTTTGTTAGTTTGTCCATGACATGTGGGACTAACCCGTGGCTAAGAAACCACGACTCAGGGGCATTTAGTCTGTCAAAATCACTTGGGGATCGCACCCGGCCTGAGCCACACCAACCCTTAACATGGCTAGATTTTTGTCCCCACAGGTTTCAAACCGGTGACTTTAACATCACGGAGTGGCTTAACAATAGACTCTGTCACCGACTGTCCTACACCTCAAGGACTTAGATTTTGGGAATCTTAATTGAGATTCATTAAAATATAATTATCCTTTTCCTAAAATGGATCATATTTTGTAGAAGGTAGTCCATACTCAAATAATTTCAATGATGGATGGTTTTTCAAGATAAAATTAAGTTGTTGTAAATAGAGAAGATAGAAACAAGAAAACCTTTACTACTATGGGTACATTCATGCATGATAAAATGCCATTTAGTTTGATGAATGTAGGGGAAACCTTTTAGAGAGAAATGCATAATCCTTTTGTCGATGAAAATGATATATTTATTTATTTATTTTTACTTCGACAATATGATTGTATTTTCTAAAATTGAAGCTGATCATTTAAAAAAATTACTATTTGACAAAATAGGGTATTCCAACATATGATGAACACCTTAAGAAAATGCTCACACAACCTGATCAAAGATCATAACAACAACGTTTTTATGTGGTTAAACCCTTTTAAAAGGGAAACAGTCCATGACCCTAGTCAATGTGGCCACTTGAGGCAATTTATTAATGTAAAAAAAAATGTACACAAGGGTTTCTCATAATCGATCATCAACAAATGACCCTCCATGCTCTTTAAATCGAGATCATGGACCACTGAGGTGTTAATACATAGATAAATAGTTGTTAGTATCGAGGAAAATATGAGCCATCAGATCATTCTATGTCTATAACATATTGTAACCATCATATTACATAACTACACATGCATACTAAAGAACCACACTTTCACATGAAGACATATTAGACCAAGTTGATCTTAACTAAATTCTAAGTGTCTAGATATCCTAACATCCCCTCTTAAGAACAACTTGGAATATGATTGAATAATTTGAAAAGGTGACACAAATAGGATAAGGAAGGAGGAATCAGAGCCTATTGTTAGGATATTTAGACACTTAGGAGTTAGTTAAGATCTACTTGGTCTAATATGTCGTTAGGTAAAAGTGTGTTTCTTTAGTATGCATTAGTATGCATTTGTAGTTAGGAAATCCGACGGTCACGATATGTTCCCGA
>ML779993.1:111175-122187 GCA_009831015.1 Picea engelmannii
GCCGCGTTGGCTGGGGCCGTGGATGTTTCCCCATAGGGGTTTTACCACGTGAAAACATCGGTGTGTTGATCTTTGATCTGGTTATGTGAGTGGTTACTGAAGGTGTTCGTCCTCTGTTGGAATACCTGTGTTGTCGAACACCTATCCCCACTTAATAACAACGTTATGAAATATTAACATAGATTGAAGTTTGGAAAACTTTAATTTTGTAAGAGACTTTGTGAAAATGTTTGAAACTTGATCATCCATAGGGAAAAAGAGCACTTCAAGGACAAGATCATGAATGATATTTTTGATGAAGTGGAGTTGTAGCTTAATGTGGTTGTTGCATTGGTGTTGATCTAGATATTTGGTGAGCTTTATGGCACTCATATTGTTGTACCATAGGGTGGTCAGATGTTGTTTCTATAATCCAAACTCTTAAAGGATTTGTCAAAGCCATAAGGACTCCTGAATTACATTAAATGTTTCTCTATACTTTTCTTATATTTAAGAAATATGAATATTATATTGTTTCTTACAAGCCCAAGTGACAGGTCTGAAACCAATATTGAAAACATAACTTGCAGTAGAATTTTGATCATCATGATTTCCAACCCAAATAGAATCAGTTAAAACAACCAATAAAAGATTCTCCCATGAACTATAATGTATCCAAAAATGAATTGTACCAGAGACCTACCAAAGTATCGGTTTCATTGCTTTCCAATGGCTCTTATGGGGTGTTTGCATATACTAGGCAACAAGACCAATACCAAAGAAAATATCAAGACATGTATGAGTCAAATAAAAGAAACTACCAACTAATTGATGATAGAAAGTGGCATCCATTTTGGGTGTCTTATAGGTGGCAACAAGTTTCACTTTAGACTAGAATGGAGAAGGGGTTGGTTTACGATATTCCATGTGAAATAAATGAAGAAGGTCACATACATACTTATATTGGGAAAGAGAAATTCATTCCTTGGTTTGAAATACTTGTAGGCTAAGGAAATAATGTACATAGCCTATGCATATCATTTCAAATTTCTTTTTAAGGTTGGATTTCACATGTGTTACAAGTTTAGGGTCACACTAATGAGGATAAGATCATCAACATAAAGAACAAGTATTATGAGATGGTTTCTTTCTTTCTTGTTATGGAAATTGGGGTTAGAATGGCATCTATAAAATCCAATGTCAAGAAGAAAGCTATCCATTTTCTCATACTAAGCTCAAGGATATTTCTTAAGACTATAGAGAGATTTATTAAGGAAACATACAAGGCTAGAGTCATTCTAAACATAGCTAGGGGGTTGTTCCATTTATATTTATTCTTGTTGATCCCCATGCAAGAGGACATATTTAACATCCATATGATGGACCTTTCATATATGTGAGGCAACAAGGGATAAAACAGGGCAAATGGAATTCATTTTGGCTATAGACGAAAAGTTTTCATTGTAGTCAATTCCTTAAACTTGAGAGAATACTTTGGTAACTAGTAGGGCCTTATGTCTTTCAACACTTCCATTTGATGCATACTTAGTTCTTTATATACAATTACATATGTCAGGTTTTATTGTAAGAGGTAAAAGATCCCAAGTATTGTTCACCATTAAGGGATGATATTCTTCATTCATTGTTGTGTCCCAATTTGGATGGATAAAATCTTCTGAAAATGTGTTTAGATTATGAGTATTTGAAACCTGATCCCAAAGAGAGGAGGCTCACTATAACTAAGAATGTGTATGATGCCAATATGTAGTATCACTGGCAAGATCACTTGATATGCATATCATATTGAATGGACCCATCTAGGAAGCAATGGTGCAAGTGAAACTTCATGTTCAATGGACTAATATGGAGGAAGGTGGGTAGGTGGAGGTGGATTTTAATCCTCACTATCATAATATGAAGAATAAACTAAAATATGATCACTGACATAAAAGTTGATAAGAGAAGATGGAACAGACACCGAAGACAGATCATAAGTCGAAGATGGAACAAATACCAAATAGGGCTCACAGGTTGAATATGTAACAAATGAAAAATTAGGCTCATAGGCCAATATATTTTCATCAAACTTAACATCCCTTCTAATAATTATTTCATTGGAATGAGTTTGAAGAAGTCTACAACCTTGACATCTTTAGAATATCCAACAAAATGCACTTTTCTCTTTTAGGCTATAATTCTTTCCTTTTCTCATCAAGAATATGAGCACATGCTTCACTAAAAAATACACAAAAGTGGATTACATATGGATTAATTTTATTCCATGCTTCTTCCAATGTTATATTTTTTAAATCCTTTGTGGTAGTGCAATTTACTATGTAATTGCAACAATTAATGGCTTCCATCCAATAGTGAAGATTTAAACCCTTATATTGGATCATACAATTTCCCATTTCCTTTAATTTGTTATTCTTTCTCTTTGCAACACTTATTTTTTGTGGTGTATATGGAACAATATGTTTCATTTGAATTATTTGTGCATTGCAATAAGTTGTAAATTTTACCTTCATCTAAGTAAGTGATATGATATAGTAATATAAGGTTGTAGGGAAGACTTGGAACACATAATACATTGAAATCACCATTATCTACCTGAACTATTCCAAACCCTACAACACTAAGACATATATCATTACCAACACATATTATTTTGGTGTTAAATTCATTAAGAGGAGAAAAAATGCCCTTATCCTTAGCCATATGATAATATGCTCCATAATCAATAAGCCACTCATAAGAATAACTATGTTACATTGAAGGAGAAACCCGAAGTAGAAAGCTCATGTCCATGAGAAGAACGATTAGAAGAAGAAGAATCAAGATTGATGTTGTACTTCTTTGTTACTTCTTCTAAGGATTCCATATTTTTAAAACATTTAAACTCTATATGACCATATCACCCTAAAAAATCACAATTCATGTTAGTCTTCTTACCTTTTGATCTTGGTCCTTTGTCACCATTGAGACTGCAAGTTGACTGAGAGGGTTTTGGACCCTTGTTTTTCTTCTTGTTGTGAGGATTTTACTTATTTGTATGCTTTGTTTTATCTTTTTGTTAGGACAACAAGACTTTGTTGGACGTACCTACAATGTTTACCACTCCAAGATGAAGGAGCTTGTATTGATCTCTAATCAAAGAATTACATAAATACTCAAGAGAGGGTTCTATGTAAGAATACCCTAAAGATTCTATGGTGGAACTAAAAATAGATACAGACACAAAAAATATGTAGTACCAAGTTTATCAAGAATAACATATATACATTGGTCATCCTTCATGTTTATTTCACATTATTTAAGTAAAATTCTAAGTGTTTTGAACTAGGATAAATAATATTCAATGAAAGGGAAGTCATTATGACTTAAATACATTATATGATTCTCAAAATGGTGGGATTTCATCTAATTGTATTTAAAATAACTTATTCATCTTATCCCTAGCTTCATCTGGGTCATCGATTTCTTGAATATGAAGCTGTAAAACAAAATAGATGGACATTTCGATTAATCCACATGTTTCATTATTTTTTCTATCCCATTTGGCTTTGTTTTCAACATCAGTGAGGGAATTTTCTTTTCCTAAGGTAATCCATTACAATCCTTTACTTTGTAGTATATCCTCCTTATGAGGTTTCCATCATAAGTAGTTGAACTGGTAAGAAAAAGATTAATTGGAGTAGAAATATTAAAATATGGAATAATATGGATTCAAAAGATGAAACTAATTGTCTGGATGAAAATCTCTTGAAAAAATAGGTTGTTTAAAAAAATCAGCACTAAAAATAGACTTCAAATGTGAAAGTTATACCCTTTAAAAAAACATAAATGGTAACTAAATTGCCATGTGGCAGGTAGAAGTTGTCCTACATGGTGATGGATGTACAATAAGGTAGTTGAGTAAAAAAATTCCATTCATTTTCTAAATTTCCCTATAAGCTCACTCTTACAAAGAAGTTACTTATGAGGTGACCCACTTTTATAGAATAAGTGATAATCACTTTTACAATAAAGTTACTTTATAAATTAAAGTTGCATGGAAAAAGTAACTAAAAAATTATTGTTAAAGTTACTTTATAGCGATTCACTTTTATAATTTAAGTGAAATACATTTTACAATAAAGTTAAGGTTACATGAACTTTTTCAAAAAATAACTTAAAAAAGGAGAGACTTGAATTCAAGATCTCTTATTAAATAAAATAAATTTTGTAATATTCCAGATATAAAATAGTATCCATAACAGAAATAATTAGCTATAAATGGTAGATGAACAACAATATAACCAGAACAATGCCACAATAATACCAAAATGATACCAAAATAACACTAGAAGGAGCACTTTGATTACTGAGAGCAATGTTCACTTGCCTCTTCGAGGGGGAAACCTCCAACAAAGCAGAGCTCTATTACAATAATATCCAAGACAAAACTTCTCATACCCTTGACTCCTTTTTATAATAAATATGTCTATCAAAAGAGCAATATAGAGGAAGATCCTTCTGGAAGAGGAAGCTTCTATTAGGTCTTCTTACATTGGACTTATTCTTCCTTATTTCTAGGCCTTATTAATATTGACCTTTATTACATGAAAATATATTATTCTACCTACATGAGGGGTTAGGTCCCTAACATGTCCTCCCCCTTAAAAACAACTTTTCCTCAAGGCTTGAGATGAGGAAATTGCCGCAGAATGGTAGTTGGTTCCCAAGTGGCATCTGATGGAGTTGTATCTTTCCACTGGATCAACACTTCATTGATGGTTCACTGATGCATACGATGCTCATGTTGGTCCAAAACTACTTGTGGTTGTATCCAAATGGATCCTTCTATTATAATATATAATATGGTGTGCTTGTTTTACCATTGACGATACCTTTGTCACCCAACCATAGGCCGAAGCCTCCCTCCGAGCACCTTAACCTTGACTAAGAATTCCTCCAGAAGCAAACCCTAGGCTAGATAGCCAAAGAAAGGGGTAACACACCTCTCTCCAGGGATAGCGCAACACAAAAGACTGATCAGATAGTCCCAAACCTTAGCCAAGAGATATTCAAGACAATACTGAAAAATTGTTGTTGCTGCAGCTGCACCGGCAACTTTCCTCCAAACCAGCGCACAAGACTGCAACTGCAGTGCACACCAAAACTGGGAACTGCAATTCTGAGAGATGTTACAAGTGAGAATTGGCGCCTTGTATTTATATTGATTCTGCCAGTTTTGTTGGGGCCGACTTCTCCTTCTGGATAAGTGTCTGTTCAGCATATTATTATTAATTCTGGAAGACTTCTTCTCTTGGAGGCTAATAACCTAATATAAATTATCTTTTTGAGCCGACAAGGCTTCTAGGGTTATTATCCAACTCATCAGGGTTTCTCTTGCTTCCCAGAGTCTTCTATTCTCGTCAGGTTCACACGTGGAGGTAAATACATCCCACAGCTACCATAATATTAACACTCCCTCCTAGCTAGAGAGGTATTTACAGGTAATGGACTTGAGCACAAAACATACCATTTACCCGGTAGCATCAATATAGTCATCTAGACTATTTCATGACTAGATCATGAGCATCACCATCACCATCAACTGCATCATCTCTTGAAACCATACTTCATCTGAGTAATTAGACATGATTCTTCACTCACACCATAGAGTGATACAAGAGGAGTAAGAGCTCTGAACTATTTTTCTTCTAGAAAATCTATGTTCATCATCCATCTGAATGATCATTATCTCCAATAAATTGTTTATAGTCTTCAAGGCAATTAGAACAAGGATAGAACACACCTGTGTCTATTCATAGTAGTATATAACTACAATTCAGTGGTTCACTACCACATCAAGTAACACACAAGTACTTGATCAACAACGTATGGTTGCAAACAATGAAACATATTCACCACAGTAGTCCTCATCTACTGTCATATAGTCTTCATAACAAACATCTGATAGTAATCTACATAGAAACAATGTTATGATAAAAACTAAATCATCTAGGCCAATCTTTCACTCACGTATGTGAGATCTGAAAGAACACCTGCCCTCAGTATAGAATATCAACAATGGGCTATCTGCCCCAATCTTCTCAAACAAGGAAGAAGGATTATTTTTTATTTTTGAACCTAGACCATTTATCACCCTGGGCCATTCTTCCTACACTAATTAAAGTGCACCTTGTACATAATGTATAAACCCTAAGAAATGTTTGGACCATTCCTCACCCTGGGCCATTCCTCCTACACTAGTTAAAGTGCACCCTGGAGAGAATGTATAAACCCTAAGGAATGACTATCCCTGATTGCTGACCCTGGACTATTCCTCACCCTGGGCCATTCCTCTGACACTAAACAAAGTGTAACCTGGAGAGAATGAGTCTTCCCTAAGGAATAATTGTCCAGACCATTCCCCACCCTGGGCCATTCCTCCGACACTAAACAAAGTGTAACCTAGAGAGAATGTATAACCCTCGAGGAATGTCTGTCCTGCATCAACCTCCAAAACAGACCATTCTTTGAAACTGCTCACAAATGTGAACTTCGAAAGAATGACTGCCCGTCGAGGCGGACCATTCTACTTGACCACTACTTAGAGTGACTTCCAAGAAGAATGACTATCCTATACCACTCCCCATTCTAACCACAATGGGAATTCGTTGTCTATGATACATCAACAATCAGTATACCTCCCATGTTAACTACAATGGGAAGTCACTGTCTGTCAGAAATCTCAATCCACTTTCCGAACAGGAAAGCATCTGTCCAATTTGGACTATTTTTCAATTACAAAGATAAATAATATTTTCAGTGCTCCCTCCTAACTGGAGAGTTATTTCAATAACAAAAATAAATGTTTTTCGTACCTTCTTCTGGTTTGGAGAATCTTCCCTTCTAGCTAAGAGAGTTATTTCCACGAGCTCTAGCTTGAGTGCACAAACTCTTTCATCTTGGATAGAAGCTTTACCAAAATGTCTGCTTATCTGCTCATTTGCGGAGATATGTATTGGAGAATCACTTTCTCCTTTCTGGACTTCATCATGGATAGTGTAATGCTTGTACTGTAGTCTAGAACACTGTGAAGGCTTCATGTAGATCTGAAAAATAGAGTATATCATAGTTGTAGAATTGGAACATATCCATGTGGCACTTCTTATGTCATCATGAGATTTGATCTTCTGAGTAGTCATCTTGATGTTATAGGAAATCTTCACCACGCTTTTGTTGTGCACTGAAGGTTCTCCACCAAGTTGTCTTCTACATATAGAAATCTCTTTCTGGTATGCCTCAAAGTCTTGAGATTTCTCTTCATACGTTCTTTAATCAATTTCTCTGGAGAACATTCTTTTCATTCATATGATATAGAATTCCAACTCATGGATGTTGCAGATGATATAATGACTCATGCAGTGATATGTCTGGTGTACTAGAACAAGTAATCATCATAGTCTTCTCCCTCCATCTGGGAGGATCTCTGGTTCTGGATCTTGCAATGCTTTCATTCATAGGTTTTCCATACACTGTTTTTCATCATGACTTTCAGTTGTTCTGCTTGATTGCTTTTAGTGAGTTCATATCAGGCTGGCAATCATGATACAATGACTGGTTGTTCTGGCTTCTCTTTATTTCTTGGAATCTTCATGTTCTTCTTCATGTTTTTCATTATCTCTTGGGTCCATGGAGTTTCTTGTAGATTCCATGTTCTAGAGATTCCACTTCTTCCTTTCATCATAGGATCATGGATCTGGATGGACAACCAGGAATTCTTTAAGGCTTCTGAGGAAGTATTCTTCTATGGATGAACTGAACACGTGCAGTCTTTCATGACTGCTACCATGGATATATATATATATATATATATATATATATATATATATATATATATATATATATATATATATATATATATATATATATATATATATATATATATATATATTTCATCATCTTCAATGGATCATAGGATTAGCTCCCTCCTAATCCTTGCTTCATGTATAAGTGCATATAATCTGCTCCCTCCATCTGACTAAGTCCATGCTTCCATTTGTATCCTTATTGTCTTTTGTAATATATGATAGAGTCCACGCTTCCATCTGCATCCTTATTATCTTCTGAAATATATGATTGGTGCTCTTGTCTAACAGAGTCCATGCTTCCATCTTGTTGTCTTCTACAGAATGTCATAAGTCTTTTTCTAGTTTCCTCTCAATTGTTGACTTCTTTTTGTCTTTTCTTTTTCCAAGTCTCTTCAAGATTGATTGTGATTTTGGTCTTATCTTGTAATGTCTTCCACATGATTGGTATTTCATCTTTTCATGTTGTTCTTCCATGGATATAGTTTTTCTTGGAACATTTTATCTTTCTAAGAGATATATATACAAGATATGTACAGAGACGATGCAAACAAGATATGTATAGAAGATAAGAAGGGTGTTGTTACCTTTTAGTAGAAGAAGTCTGTTCCATCATACTTATTCTTCTTTGTAGGTTCCTTTTCTTCGGCAACTGATGCTTCATGTTTTTCTTTCCTTTTCTTTAGCTCGGGACACTGGTTCCTGTAGTGAACATACTTTTGACAGTTGAAGCACTATATTTCTGAAATATCTTTTCTTTGTTTTGGCTTCCTTCTTGAATCGAACTTTATTTTGTCCCTGAAGTTCTTGAATCTTGTTGTGAAGGCTTGATCATCATACTTCTTTTGAGGTTCCTCTTTTGCATTGATCCTTGATTCTCTTGAGTAGAACAAGTCCAAAGTTCTTCAAATGTTGGGTACTCCTTCCTTGTGTTCATGCTTGTGGCAAATGCATCCCATGTCTTGGGAAGACCATTGAGTACTATGTTCACCAATTCCTTTTCTGAAGTGATCTCTTCAATAGTTTGTAGTTGATCTCTTAACTGGGATATCCTTACAAAGTATGATGTTATGTTGTCATCATCATTCATCTTCATGTCACAGAGCTCATTCTTCAAACTCATAACTTGTCCAATGTTTTTGACTGAGAAGAGATTTGTTAGGGAATCGTACATCTTATTTGATGAGTCAATATGGGATATGTAGGGTATCAAGTGGTCTTTTATAGAATCCACTATGATACTCATAGAATTGATGTCAACATCTTTGAACTTATCCATAGCTGCAACGTTCTGCGGTTCCTTCTCTTCTCCTTCTTCAAACTATGGCTTCACGATATTTCCTTTCACAATATCTAGCACTTTATTCTTAGCAAGGATGAGGTCAATCCTTGTCTTCCATGCTCTAAAGTTATAGGCTCCATCTAGCTTGTTCTCATACTTCATAGAGTTCGTCATGACTTTCTTGACTTGGTCAAACCCTAGATTTGACCAGAAATCCAAACTTCACGTCTTGGCCTTCTAAGAGTACCAGGAGATGCATTGGGCTAGGGCACACTGATCTATCCAAATATTAGGTCAATCCATTCACTTAAGGTGCCTCAACAAGAGGTTTAGGGTTTCTGCAACTGCTTCTTCTAGTAACCCTAGCTGTAGTGCTTTTGGAAATTGCTCCTGCTAGTAACCCTAGTGATAGTTCCTCAATGAGCTCAATATCTAGCGGCTATGTTTCCTTCCAGCGTTTTAGGTTGACTGAAGGGGTGTGGGCCCATAACCTATTAGAATATAGAATATGGTGTGCTTGTTTTACCATTGGCGATACCTTCGTCACCCAACCATAGGTCGAAGCCTCCCTCCGAGCACCTTAACCTTGACTGAGAATTCCTCCAGAAGAAAACCCTAGGCTAGATAGCCAAACAAAGGGGTAGCACATCTCTCTCCAAGGATAGCGCAACACAAAAGACTGATCAGATAGTCCCAAACCCTAGCCAAGAGATATTCAAGCCAATACTGAAAACTTGTTGCTATTGCAGCTGTACTAGCAACTTTCCTCCAAACCTGCACACAAGATTGCAATTGCAGTGCACACCAAAACTGGGAACTGCAATTCTGAGAGATGTTACAAATGAGAACTGGCGCCCTGTATTTATAGTGATTCTGCCAGTTTTGTTGGGGCCAACTTCTCCTTCTGGATAAGTGTTTGTTCAACATATTATTATTAATTCTGGCCAACTTCTTCTCTTGGAGGCTAATAACCTAATATAAATTATCTTCTTGAGCTGACAAGTCTTCTAGGGTTATTAGCCAACTCATTAGGGTTTCTCTTGCTTCCCAGAGTATTCTATTCTCGTCTTCTCGTCAGGTTCACACGTGGAGGTAAATACCTCCCACAACTACCATAATATTAACACCTTCTTTGTCCAACTCGGGAAGGTTGGTTTGAGTTTGGTACTTAGTGCCAATCACCTTCTTTAAGCAGGAAAAATGAAAAAAAAAGATGGAGCTTAGAATGACTAGGCAAAGTCAACTGATAGGCCACCTGTCCCACATGCTTGAGAATGGTATAAGGACCATAAAATTTGGGCGCCAGTTTCTGACAATGTTCAGCCTTAGGGAATTTTGCTTGTAAGGTTGCAGACAAAGAAACACCTGATCCCATTCTGCAAATTGACGTTCAGAGAGAACTCTATCTGCTTGTTTCTTCATGCGATTCTGGGCCATGAACAAAATCTCTTTGAGGGTACGAAGAATATCCTCTCGAACTGTAAGCGCTTGGTCAACCGTGTTAAGTACCTGAATAGATCTGCATATATAGTCACCCTAAATATGGAATACACAATAGATCCACAGATATAATCACCTGAATAGATCTGAAAATATAATCACCCTAAATATTACCAAACCCTTAAGGTAGGGAAACACCATACAATCGATCCTATTATGGAAGGGATCCTCTCCTGTTCACTTGCCTCTTCGAGGGGGCATCCTCCTATTGAGATACAACTCACAATACAATAATTCTCTTCATATCCTATTACATTGCTTGAACCCCTTTATATAGTACTACCATCACCTAAGAACATTCTAGAGGAAGAATCTTCTAGAAGTAGAACCTTCTAAGAAGTCCTCTTACATTTATTATATCTAATTACCCATTTATTATATCTAACTACCAT
>ML779993.1:148390-169087 GCA_009831015.1 Picea engelmannii
TCACTCTCACTCTCATTATCACTCTCTCTCACTCTCTCTCTCCCCCTTTTTCAATCTCTCCCTCTCTCTCCCATTTATATTCCCCTCTATGTCTAGGAACTTGTCTCCACTTTGTCCCTAAATACATATAACCCTAGGACCCCACCTATACCCGACCCTTAACACCGTCCACACCTGATACCTAAGTGCCCTATGCCCATATCTCTTGTTTTGGGCCCACAACCCCTACACCTCCATCCTAGTGATCTAAGCACTTCCCTTCTACCTCAAATCACTTTCAATCCTAATCCCCTAGGTTCTATTTGTCCCCAAGACCCTCTATAAATTCATAAATTGATAGGGGACATATAATGAATGGTCTTTATGTTGCATTAAGAGAATGCACACACTCTTGTGAGCAGAAATAAATGAGGTTGGGAATTATTCCTTCTTCATATCCCTATCTAGCAGGAGCATACACATATTTCGAGAGTGTGTATGCATTCCTGGAACATGTGTGTGCTCCTACTAGACAGGGATATGAGGTAGGAACAATGTTCATCCTCTTTCTCTCCCAAAAACATGACACCATACCATGCATAAAAACAAATATAGAAAACTCTATCTAAACTATCAAATATATTTATAAAAAATAAACTACTCCAAAATATCAGTTCATAAATAGTAAACAAACAAACGCGTCTTCTTTCAATCAATTTTATTTATATCTAGCCATGATTTCATATAGTCGTGTCGTCAACATTCACTCATGACTCTAAAATTGGTTCATAGTTTGTTGAGCCATTGTTGTATTGCACAATCCTACCCACTATGCTAGATATTCTTGTGTGAAACTTCAACCATATTTCTATTGTCAGGGCCCTTGGATTGGATGAGATGGTTATCATGAGATGGATCCATTCCCCACCACCTGAAAAATGTATATAGGATTCATTCCATTCATGATTTTTCTTATAAACAAGAAGAATACTGAAATTAGAGTCTATGGGGCCGACATTATCAATCTAATAGAGGGGGATAAGTCATGTACGAAATATTCATAGGGATTTATTTGAATGAAATATGTCTTGTTTAGCAATTTTAAAATTATTTTCTATGTCTATTGTGAAATGGGAGCCTGGAGGTAGGGACTCAAGAGTATTTTCAAAATAAAAACATACATCCTAAACTGCATATTGATCTAAGAGACATCAATCCTTGATCAATTTCCATGTTTACTTTGTTGGTTGTAGGTTGGGGTTTGGTGTGCCTTCCTATGGTTGTGTCATGTTTTGGTTGTCTCTAGATTCCATGTTAAATGAGAGTGTTGCAATTTAATAATGGAATTTATATCAATTAGGTTGATTTTTTAAATTGACTTTGAAAATTACAAAAAACATGAAATTAATATAGTTTAGGAAATGAAAATAACAAGAAATTAAATGCAAATAAATACCTAGCTTTTGTTGGAGATGAAGTTAGGATGATTTGGATACTTTGTCAGCAATATCTAGGCATTCAATTGTTTCAATGCTTTCACAAACACGTTTCACAGTGGTGGAATGGGAAAAAATGCATGTGGGCCCTTTTAATTGGGCCCAATAGGAATGCATGCATGGTTCTTGCCAAGGAGCCTATGTGGCATCCTGGGTGATGGTTCGAGGTTTGTCGAACTGTCACAATGCATGTTCTCGGCACGTTCATGCTCACCTTTTTGCCATTGTTTTGTCCATCAACTTCATGCACATTCCCCTATGTAAAAATATATGATTATTTAAGAAAAAATCCAATATTTAACTTGACATTTTATAAAAGAGAACTCTTATAAGTCCCTGTCATGGGACTATAGCGACGAGTTCATAGCTTTACCTTATATTATTTTCATTTGAATTTCAAAATTTTCCGTTTATCCTAAGTTTTCAGCATCTTTTGGAATTTTATGTTCTACACATTTTAATAAAACATATTTATTTGCAATGTTATTCACTCAAAGAAAGTGTTATTCCCACGACGATGCCAGAGTTCTAAAAAAACATTTTTTTATTAAATGCAATCTATAAAATATTGCAATGCATTAAGTAAGAAATTAAATAATGAGGCACCTCCCTATCACTACTAGAAATTCTGCAATGGAGGCCTTCTGTGCAGTCAAGGCAAACAAAGATTTTGACAATTATGGAGTGTAGTCGAGGGATCTCTAGAAAAGGTGATCTTATATCAATGCAAATATTGCAAGCCTCTGGTGAAGGTGGAAGACACTGAAATACCTTAATAAAAGTGTCAACCCTTCAGGTATCTGCAACATGCAAAGACGTGACCTTTCCCTCCTCTTGACTCAAATGCCTTTTCTATATTTTACTGCGTTTTCATCGTTAATTGAAGCTTGGTCTAGTTGGTCATCATCCAGACCTCATGCTAGTTGGTGGGTTGGTTATACTCAAGTTACATAATGCTTATGGTATTTATCTATTCTATTTATCTTCCCTGTTTCTCTGGTTTTACTCGTGCTTGTGCTTCTGCTGCTCATACCAAGTCTCATTGATATTGTTGTGATTTCAGGTGTAGGTTTTTCTTCCAAGAGAACATACACCTTTGGAAAAGTGAATGTGCATATTAAGTTTCCTAGGGACTCTTTTGGCATCGTTACTGCATTCTCTGTAATTTCCATTTTCCATGTTCATTAAATCAGATTGTATTACATTTGTTAGGTTCTCTATTGTTTTCAACTTGTAATGATTCGATATATACTTGGTGATGCGGATGTCTTCCCAAGGCGATCAAGATGACGAATTTGACTTTGAATTTTTGCGGCACACTTCTCGAGAGTCATAGGTTGTGCAGACGAATGTTTTTTCTAAGGGGGTTGGTAAGAGAGAGTAGTGTATTTTATTATGGTTCAACCCAACGACGAACTTCTATTCCTACTCCTTTCTCTGGAATCAACGGAAAGTTGTGTGAGTATATATATTTAATAGCTTCTTGAAACTATGCAAAGCCATTTTGCAGCACAACAAGGCACAACAATAGTAATATTTTTTTCAATTTTGTGTAAATATATAAGGTCTTATCCACTATTTACATGAACTACTTGTAAAATTTCAGGTATTTCTATTCTTGGCACCCTATTTTTCATATACTAATGGTTGCATGTAGCTTTGGAAGAAAAATGTTATCTTGTACTAGAAATTGCCAAGATAATATAGAGATAGAGAATGTTAGTATTTATGTATTTTCTTGTTTTATAGGTTATATACTATGTGTCATGAATTGAGTTGTTTCTTTGGGAAACTATAATTGTATGTGAATTGGTATGCAAATCCATTTCTACTCACCTGTTAATGTAATCACATGTTAATGAAATATTATTGTAAACCATTTAAAATCTTGAGCACAATAACATTGTTTCCAATCACAAACATTAGACTCCATTATTTCAGTATATTCTACGTGATCTTCGATATTTAATGGTATATGAATATATATGAAGCTTTTGATGCCCTTGATTTTTAAAATAAATTATGAATTCTCTCTGCATTCTTATTTTTACTAAAATCAAAACCCTCAACTCCTCTATCTAAAGAGATGGTTGTTTTTATATTTTTTGAAATGAAGTGCTTTGTTCACCTCAAATACATTTTTTCATGACCTTGCAAAGTTATTCATAAGAAATATCGAAAAAAACCTTTTTAAATAAATCTATTATGAAATTGATCTTTTGTGCACTCGCATTAAGCACATTTGTATACATATTCTGGTTAAAAGAGGTTGTGCAATTATTCCCTATCTTCCAACCCATTTCTAAAGTAGTTTCACTATCCATTTCATATATAAAATTATTTCATTTCCCCTTTAACCCAAGTAATAAAGTTGAGATTTATGGTAAGCTTTTAAATTTGCTATAGGTTTTAAAAATATTTAATAAAAAATATTCATTGATTTCACTCGTTGGTTCAGATTTCTTTCTATTCTATAATTGTTATTTCAAAAGTAATTAATTTTTTCTTTCATATGAAATAATAATGTTTGAAATTTGTAGTGTTCAAATATCTATATGTGTTGAAATTTCCAACTAATTTTCCATGCGTATGCATGCACACCGTATCAACTAAAAATGGAATGTGCATGCATGCACACTACAATGATCAGTTTGTGTAACTGATGCATCAAGTTGTAACTAGTTTGTTTAATAGTCTAACAAATCCTATATATCTAACATACTCGTAGAGGTGTGTAGAAGCAATGTAGTGTAGCGCAGTGTGTGGGAAGAGAGTGAGAGGATGATTGTAAGCCTGTGTTTGGATGTTATAATTCTCCCTTGAATAATAAGAATATTGATTATCATTGCCCTATGGTTTTTTCCCTCAAAATGGTTTTTCCACATAAATCATTGTGCTCATTGTGTGATTGATTTTCCTGGTTTTTTGCTTGTCATTAATCTTATTGAGTTTCCACTGCCCAACAAGTGGTATCAAAGATTTAGGTGAGGAATTCATTGCATGAGTGAGCGAGAGTTGCAAGGGTGATTTTCTACTGAATCTGTGCGTAGAGATATGTGTGCCACATGCTGGACAAATTCGTTGCAAGGGGGGGTGTTATAATTTTTTCTAATGCACCCTAATCCATGTTGGTGGGGCATTAGTTTGTCCCAAACTCAATAAATCGAGTTTTTTTAGGACTAACACTCCCTGCACCTTTCAGAAGGAGTGTTGAGTTTTTCCAAGGACTTTAAGGACTAACACTCCCTGCACCTTTCAAGAGGATAATTGAACTTGGTATATTGATTACCTTACTAGATATGAAAACAGTTTGTTTGTTGTGTTATGCACAAGAGGTTTGTAAGGTCAACAAGGTATGAAATAATTTTTTTTATTAAATTCATTCAAAAAGGATGGATTTGGTTATTCAAAGTAAATGGAGGATGTTTTAATGAAAAGGTGAGGTGGATATATATTTTATAAAGGATCATTTTTATATGTGTGGATATATTTGTTTAAGAGGCAAACCCTTTTGTTTTGGTAAAAGGTTTTGAACATTAAACATATATATTTTTAAACCTTTTAACTAAACTGGCTTAGGGTAGAACCTTGAACAATAAAATTATTAATCCATATTAAGAAGATTAGTATTATAAGTTGTGGTGTTGGGGAGGTTTCCTCAAATGGAAAAAGTGTAGAGTTCAAAGTTTGAGGTGGAGAAATTCAATGACAAGAATAACTTTCATTTATGGAAGATCAAGATGTGGGATATGCTTGTGTAACAAGGATTGCAAAAGGCAATGGCGGGAAATTCAAAGAGACCAACAGGTATGTCGGACGAGGACTAGGATGATCTGGATTCAAGAGCTCTCAATACCATTCGTCTGTGTTTGGAAAATGAAGTTTTGTTTAACATCGTAGGAGAGGAAACCACAACAAGCTTATGGAGTAAGATGGAAATTCTTTATATGAAAAAGGCTTTGACGAACAAAATCTTCTTGAAGAGGAAGTTCTATAGCATACAAATGAAAGAAGGTACAAAAATTATTGATCATTTAAATGTTCAATACTCTGTTTTGTTAATTATCTAGTATGAAAGTAAAATATGAAGATGAGGAAAAAGCAGTTACACTATTGTGTTCATTCACTGAGTCTTGGGATCATTTTTTTACATCTATGTGGTTTAACACAACATATTCCATTGATTATGATACTGTTGTGGGAGCTCTATTTTCTGAGGAAATGAGGAAAAGATCCAGTAAATAAACCTCAACAACAGAATCAATGGCGATCAGAGGTTGATCTACATAAAGAGGGAAATATCAGAGAGGTACATCAAGATCTAAGTCAAAAGGCAAGAAGGGTAAGAAAAAATGTTGGTTTTGTGGTAAATCTGGGCATCTCAAGAAGGATTGTTGGAAAAGACAAAAAACATCTAAAGAGGACTCCACAAAGGAAGCAAAGAAAGCTAATTCAATTGAAACAAGTTTAGGTTCATATTCAGGTTCATGTATGGTTAATGAGGTATTATCTACTTGTGATGTTTCAGAACAACATCGAAATTGGTTGTTAGATTCTGGTGCATCTAGTCACATGTGTCTTCATAGAAATTGGTTCTCAACTTACCAATCTATTGATGATGGTGTTGTTTTTATGAGAAATGATTTTTCTTGTAAAATTGTTGGGGTTGGTAGCATCTGGATTAAAATGTATGATGGTACTATAAGAACATTAACATATGTGAGGCATGTACTTGAACTTAGAAATAACTTTGTATCTTTGGGAGTTCTATATTTTGTTGGTTATAAGTGTACAACTCAAGGTGGAATACTAAAGGTGTCCAAACTCATCTTAGTAGTCATCAAGGAAAAGAGGTTCAAGAACCTTTATCATCTTGCAAGAAGGATTGAAATAATTCAAGCAGTGGTAGCATCTGAAGGTGCAAGTGACTACTCATTTATGGAATCAATGTTTGGATCATATGAGCGAGAAAGGGATTAAGATACTAGTTGATCGTAAGTCACTTCCAAGTTTAAAGTTTCTGAATTTGAATTTTTGCAAGTATTGTGTTTTTGGAAAAAAGTATAGAAAAAAGTTTAAAATGGGAAGGCATATAAGCAAAGGTGTCCTTGATTACATTCATTCAAATGTTTGGAGACCATCCCCTACAGTTTATTTTGGAGGATCATCATATTTTGTGACATTTATATATGATTACTCTAGAAGGGTGTGGATTTATTTACTTAAAATAAAAGCTAATGTATTTAATACTTTTAAGCAATTCAAAGATTTGGTTGAAAAGAGAACTGGCAGGTCAATCAAGTGCTTAAGAACAGATAATGGAGGTGAGTTCACATCTATGGAATTTGAAAACTATTGCAAGGAAGATGGAATCGAAATTCATAAGACCATAGTTTATACCCCTTAGCAAAATGGTGTTGTTGAACTCATGAATACGACTCTTCTAGAGAGACCAAGGAGCATGTGCAATAATGCCAAGTTGCAGCAGGAATTGTGGGTAGGAGCAATTATTAAAACATGATATATGATAAATTAGTCACCATAAACTATAATAAACTGTAATATTCCATAAAAGGTATGGATAGTTCATTCGTGTGATTATTCAAATCTGAGAATATTTGGTTGTGATGCTTATGCTCATATTTCTAAAGATCAACATTCTAAGTTAGATCCTATATCAAAGAAATATGTCTTTGTTGGTTATGGTGATGGATTTAAGGGGTACATATTGTGGGATCCTACTTCCCACAAACTCATCATAAGTAGAGATGTGGTATTTGATGAATCCTCACTCATAAAATCATACCTTATAGATGTTGAAGTGAGACAAGAAAAAGTAGCACAAGTTTAGAAAATTCAGTTCGAGACTCAACCATATTTATAAAATGAGGAGCATGAAGAAGTTCCATAAGAAGAAGATGAATATGCATAAAATATACAGGAAACTGTGGATATGCCTCAACCAAATCTAAGGAGATCTACACGAGTCAGGAATCCTCCTAAATGGTATGACGATTATGTTTCATCTGTGGATTTAGTTTCTAATGATGGAGAACCTAGTTGTTATCAAGAAGCAATGAAGGTATCCAAAAATTTTAAATGGAAAGAAGTTATGAAAGAAGAAATGGATGCCTTAGAGAGGAATAAAACATGGGACCTAGTAGAACTTCCACAAGACAGGAAGGTTGTTGGTTGCAAGTGGGTCTACAAACTGAAAAAGGTGTTGATGATAACATTGAAATGTATAAAGCAAGGTTGGTAGCAAAAATATATTCTAAAAAGGAAGGTATTGATTTTCATGAAATATTTTCACCAAATGCAAAGCTTGTTTCAATTTATGTTGTGTTAGCACTAGTTGCTTTACTTGATCTCAAGTTAGAGCAGCTNATATATATATATATATATATATATATATATATATATATATATATATATATGGAACAACTAGAAGGGTTTGTTCAATATCACAATAAGAGGTTTTCTTGCAAACTCAAGAAGTCATTGTATGACCTGAGGTAGTCTCCCAGGCAATGGTAAAAGAAGTTTGATTCCTTCATGGTGAGCCAAAATTTTACAAGAAGTGAATATGATCATTGTGTTTACTTTAAAAAGTTGGAAAATGGAACATTCATTATTTTGGTGTTATATGTTGATGATATGCTTGTTGCAAGAAAACGCATGGTCAAAATCAACAAGTTAAAGTCTCGGTTGGCTAGGATGTTTGATATGAAGGATCTAGAAGCAAAAAAACAAATCTTGGGCATGGAGATACACAAAGATAAAAAAACATGGTAAGTTGTGGTTATCACAACAAAAGTATGTGGAGAAAATACTCATGAATTTAAGAATAAATAATGTGAAACTTGTACAAATCCCTTTGGCTTCCTGTAACATCCTGCTCTTGCGAGCACATGTTATTGATTTATTCTTTGAGGACATTTGCGGGCAAGTGATCCAGTTTTAGTATATGATTGTTTGTTTCACTTATGGATTATTATGATGATGTTGATGGATTATGATTTATGTTGTTTTGATATATATATATATATATATTGACAGATTCTATTGACGAATTTCCCTTGAGTGTACAGGATTGTAACAACACCATCGTTACAACTACTAGCGAAGAAAAAGTGAAAAATCATTTTTTTTAAAGGAAATAAGGCGATGAAGACAATAGTTTAACCACACCACTGACGACGAACTCAAGCACGTAGTCCATAAAACAAGAAACTATGACTCCATGCACTGGCACAAGGGAAACTGGGCGAAACATGCATAGATCAACAAGGAGGGACAAATCCCTACCCGACGTAAACAAGACACACCTACAAGCTAAGGGACAACATCCCCCTCTCGACACAACGGCTTGAATGAACAAGACTAGAACCTTAAGGTGTGCGACCCAACACAAGAAGGTGTTCAACCCAAGCGCCAACAACAACTTACAATGATCAACAACACCCAACTGGATAACATCAACCAACAAGATGCAAGAGGATAAACCTCGATTTAAAAAGGGGGCACGAATGATAGGAGAATTATTGTTTCATACAAGGCAACCAGTAAGGAGAATCGACTAGACCCATCACCCCTTCCATCTCGACCTAAGGCACAAGGAGCATAAATTCCAATTAGCTAAAGGCTATTACGAGTTATAGTTTATGCATCTATTAACTTTTGTCCCTCAAGTTTGTGCAAGATAATCAACCATTATGCCTACAACCTTTATGTCTAACATCCCTATTAACCCACCATTTCACTTTTTCTCAACAAAAGGTAATCCTAGCTCGTTTAAACAAAACAAAAACCTAACACCTTTGCATCTTTAACACTAATAACAAATATTCCTATAACAATCTACATCTATATCTTCCAGAATCCATTTACTTAAGCGGGTAAATTAGTTAAGTCATTTAAATAAAAAGGGTTGAATTATAAGTTCCTGAAGAAGAAGATTAAGTAAGGTTGTTCATCCCCAGAAACAAAGTAAATCGTTGGCCAATAGTTTCAGCTATTGTTGTCCATAAAACACTACCAACATAAATTTCATAATACTCAAAGGTTGTCCAAAACTATCATGCCGCCTTATTATTACACCATTATTCATAATAATAATGTTGTCGATATAGCTATTGTAACTGTCAAATACAAATGCAGGCAACAAACAGTTACTCATAATAAGACTGATGTCGATGCAACTATTGTAATAGTCAACCTCTCACACAATCCAGGCTGTCAATAAACATTGAGACGCTGAGCACTGACATTACTGACCACATCTAAACTATCACAACATTAAAGATTTTCATGGTAGCCTGGGATACAATAAAGGAAGGGCAGATAGATAAATGAAAAGCGATTCGTAGACTTGTCCCTTCATACAGAAACATTGGCAAGGATAAATTCCCCGCTACACAACAGATGTGAAACCATTAAAACATCGGTGTCAACATTCCCTTACATACAGTAATTTATTTAAGGCTATTTATTGATAAAAGAACATTGTGATAAAAGAGGAAACACTGTGAATAAAAGTATTTGACATGCAATTACTTACCACAGAAAATCAGGAGTGATTAAAGATTCATCTCATGCTCAAATAAAGGGGTGGATTCGATGCCTATCAAGTTAAGCCATCACTAACATCTTTAGGTTTAAAACGCAGTCATCACAGGGCCAACTCCTCCATTCACAACATGGAAATCGTGGCAAGTGGCAGATAAAACACAATTGGTATAGTTTGCAAATTTGGGGTCCATTAGGTAGTTAAAACGCAGTCTGGCTGGTGTGCAAAATCGTGGTCGTTGGGTAGGTAAAACACAGTCTATGTCACAACCCTTTCATGTTCAGATGGCTAGTAAAGCGTAGTCTAAAACAATGAACATTCACCAATCACCAGAAGAAGGAAACGCTACACTAAATAGTGAAATGCCCAGACCTATTGCAGGGTAAAATTTTGATTAAAAAGTGATAAGCATGTAGAGCAAAATCGCCATTGAAAAGTGATAAAACAAGGAGTGAAATCGCCATATAAAAAGTGATAAAAAGTGATAAAATCGTAGACAATTAAAATGGCTAAAGTTCACAGCCAATAGATGGTAATTGGAAACGTGGCCTGAGGATTATTTCACAGTCATGAAGGGTTAAAGCCTCGTTGTCACACCATGGTATTAGTTGTCTGAATTTAGTTGAAATAACACAAGGATTTCCATTAAGGGCATAAAATCATAGGAACATTAACAGGTAAATCGTGGTAAAAATACAAAACTCAGAGTAAAACAAAAACCATCCGATCAAGATAAAAACACATTCATCCTACTGTAAAAACGTATTAACTCGGGGTAAAAAAAAACCCATCTCAAGATAAAAACACATTCATCATTTCATCCTAACGCATAGGCATGCATTCATTGTCGATCAAGTTAGAGACTTGCTACCTATTAATGGAAGAGGATTTGAGGTATTGTTGTTTATTAATTACAAAATTGCTGGTGTACAATATGAAGTCCATTAATACATAAAAAAAATTGTAGACATATCAAGAAACACCCTCGTGCAATAAAATATACTGTCATAAAACGTGGTCCAAATAACTTATAAATTGTCATTCGAGTGGGAAAACGCGAGCTGAAGTGTCCTCAATTAAATCAAAGTGAAGAGGTAATTAAACGCAGAGAATGTCCAACAAGATATAAAAATGCAGAGTTAAAAACTTTGCCAACATCAAAATTTGCAGGGTTAATTAATCGCATCAAGGCACAAGACAAAAACCATCCAAGGAGGAACAACAGAGGTGGATGACTGACAGGAACATCCTTAGATCATCATCCATGCACGAAAAAGCAGGGCGTTGAGATCCATAGGTCTATTAACGTCGAAGCGACGACCGTAGATCAGGCTCTTGGCTGACTGCTCAGACATGGACTAATGAGCTAGGGACAGAGGCAAAAATAACCCGCAATCATCACAATCAATAAACCATAGGATGATCAAGACATGCAGGGGTTGAAGGCCATGGGAAAATCAACATTGAGCTAACGACTGTGGGGAAAATTTTAGTCATCAACTAGAATACTAAGACAATCATTTTCCGTACCCAATAAACATGCAGAACTAAAGCATATATCATACTAAAAATCTAGCATGCAACAATAAAGGAAGCGTACCGTTGCCCAAATTCCCACTCTAAGTTGATGTCCCACGCGCTTCGTACAACTCCCACTTTCCGACTGATGAGACGTCACCGGTACTTCACAGCCAATGCTATGGGTACTCTTCTTTCCCCTTTGCCCCTCGAGCCGCAAAGGGGCCACACACACTATTTAGAGAATCAACTAGCTCCCATCTCACCTCGCAAGGCTGAGCTACCAATCCTCACCAATCTGGGTATCCCAGCTCCCACAAGATAAGTCAGTCAAGTATAGATTTCTGTAGCGTAACGTTACGCCCAATAGAAGAGATCCTCTCCCTACTCCTCCCTCCTTTATATAGATTTTCTAACTTAGTTACTTTCCCAAAATCCCTTTTAATTTACTGTTCCTTAATTTAATTCATAATAATACTCCTCATACATGTGTCACCCATCCCCTTCATTCCTCCAAAAACTAATTTCTTTAATTAATTAATTACCCTTATTTCCCTCACCCACCTAGAGTCACTCCTAGAATCGCTCCTAGCTGTCCCCAAATTCCCTTACAGGTTTTAATGACTTTCCCCATTATTAATTTGCTAGTTCAATTTAAATTAGAAAGTTCTTAAATGGTAGATACCTTACTAATTTGGACTAACTGTGTTTTCCCTAGTGTTTCCCCTTTCGTTTATGGTTATCGCTTTTTTTTTGTCCTGGTTTCCTAATTATTTTAGATTTCCCCTTTTTCCCTTTTTAATTAAACTCAAAAAGGCATGTGCAAAAACTTACCCCTTTTCTCCTTTTCCCCTTTTTTAATGAATTAGATTTTAATTAGCATAATAGAGTAAAAAAAAATCATTTCCCCTTTTTAAGTTTTATCCCAAAAGATTTTTATAAATCACTTTAATTGCTTACCCCCATCTTGTCACAAGATTAATGAAGATTATCTTTATTATTTATTTTATTTTATTATTTTTATATATGTTTATTTTTATTTTTATTTTTTTATAATAGGTAAAATTTTACCACCAACAAAATTTAGACCTAGACCTTATTTTCCTAGGTTGGGCGACATTTGTTTTAAGGGAAAGGTTTCAAAACTTCCTTAACACTTTATTGTCCTAAATCCATCTAGGTGTATCCGATTATTAACTAACCATGTGACGTGCCCTTCAGGACACACTAGGTGCTCCAAGGGTGCCACTCGCCTCTTTTTGTTTCTCTTGCGCGACGTGCCCTTTAGGATGCACCACGTGCTCCAAGGGTGACACTCACCTCTTTCCATTTTTCTTGCGCGACGTGCTCTTCAGGATGCACCACGCGCTCCAAGGGTGCCACTCGCCTCTTCACTGACTTGGTAGACATCAAAAACCCCTAGAGTCAATACTCCACCAGGTGATCTTATGGGAGACTAAGGGCCTCTAAGGAATAAGACCCCTGCCTTATTGCACACCCCTTAGAATCATCGTGAGTGACTTTCATAGTCTGCCCTCATGGCATCGTGGGTCCTCTTGAACTAGGTAATCGTTAACCTACAGTTCGAGCCACAACGAGAGTGCTAGTAGGATGTGGCAGGGCTATTGTCCACACCTTTCCCTCAACATCTCCGATATTCGAGCGTGACCCCTCTACTCCACATGCGAGTCTGGTTGGCAAGATACCGTGAGCGTGCATCATCAATGAATCATGTCAGAAATATATACATATCATATCATCTAATTAGATGCACTAATATCACATATAAAACAATCAAACACCATTAGTTCACTCCCTGACTCGATCTTGAGTCCAAGGGGTTCCATCGATGCCTCTGCATCCTCGAGGTTTGAAATCCTACACACTCGATAAAACCGAGTCAATAGCACCTGTCTATGTCAATGAAGGAAAACAACATGACATCAACCCATAATGCCTCATAATCAAAATCAAATGTTTTAATAGCATAAAAATATGGATCACTTGCGAGCAATTATCCTCAAAGAATAATTTAGTTCAATGCACTAGAGCAGGATGTTACATACACCCCCTCTTGGTATAAAATTCTTCCCGAAGTTTCCTAGTATAATTGCTGAAATAATGTGTAGGATCACTAATATAATGTCTCAAAACAGATACGTTAAAAAAATCATACATACGCCTCAAAGAATCAGGCAAGGCTAGTCGATAGGCCACAGGCCCCTTTCTCTCCACAATCTCGAAAGGTCCCACGAACCTAGAAGAGATTTTAGCCCCTTTTTCCAAACTTGATCAAACTCTTATGTGGTTTCAACCACGAAAATACACGATCACCACATTGTTACTACGGTGGACATGGTGCGCATCGACATAACTCTTATGTCGATCCTGCGCTTCTTTAATCCTTTTTCTTATTGTTTTCTTTTTCTCTTCCATTTCTTGGATTGCTTCTAGTCCCACTAGGACCCTATCCTCCAACCAATCCCAACTCAAAGGCATCTGACACAGTCACCTGTAAAGAAACTTGAAATGCGCCATCTTAATGGTGCTTTGGTAACTTTTGTTGTAAGAGAATTCTACCAGTGGCAAGAATTCTTCCCAATTCTTTCGTTGGTCCATCACGTACATGTGCAAAATATCTTCCAAGGTATGGTTCATTCGTTCAGTCTGTTCGTCAGTCTCCGGGTGATATGCAGTATTAAATTTAAGTTGGGTTCCCAAGGCCACTTGGAAACTAGTCCAAAATCGTCCAGTAAACACCGATCCTTGATCGGTGTTAATCCTCTTAGGCATGCCATGCAACCTCACAATATCACTGATGAAATATCTAGCTATGTCTAGTGCCTAATACGTCATACACACAGGAATAAAATGAGCACTCTTCATCAGAGTGTCGACTACTATGAAAATCGAGTCGTGTCTCCTTGTCGTCGATGGCAATCCAACAATGAAATCCATCGAAATAAACTTCCATTTCGATTCCAAAATAACATGTGGTTGTACTAATCCTGCTGGATGTCTATGTTCAACCTTTACCTATTGACATTCTAGACATCGAGCCACATAGTTGACTATGTCTACCATTATTCCTTTCCAGAAGAATAAGGGTTTAAGGTCCACCCTCTCTTCGTGACTCCCAGGTGAGCCATGTATATTTCTCTATGAGCCTTGCTTAGGATCAAGCTCCTCAACTCATCATTCAGTGGTACACAAATCTGATTTTTAAACCTCAATAATCC
Organism: Picea engelmannii; assembly: GCA_009831015.1. Taxonomy (NCBI): domain Eukaryota; kingdom Viridiplantae; phylum Streptophyta; class Pinopsida; order Pinales; family Pinaceae; genus Picea; species Picea engelmannii. The sequence continues at coordinate 163,192 of ML779993.1, forward strand.
ATCGTTGTCAAACACAAATCCTTCAAATATTGGTGCCCTCATTGTGTTTTGTCCAATAAAACCCTCAACCTCTTTGTACCATTCATCATCACGCTGTAAAGTTAGAATTTTTTCACGTAGATTCGTCTGAAGAGGCAACACCGAAAATATGTATGGTCTCCGACTCAATTCATCTGCCACTCGGTTCACTGTTCCTTTTATGTAAGTAATATCGAAGTCGTACTCACTAAGAAATTCCTACCAACGTCATTGTCGCGCGGTCAGGTTGCTTTGCATAAAGCCGTGATGTAGTCCATAGTGGTCCGTGTTTAGTTCAAATTTTCATCCAATAAGGTAGTGTCTCCAAACCTTCAAGGCATACACGATGGCTAACAACTCCAAATTGTGCATCGTGAAGTTCTCCTCATGCCTTCTCAGTTTCCTCTAGATGTAAACGATCCCTCAACCGTCTTGCATCAGGACTTTGCCTAAGCCTTCCTTGGATGCATCAATGCATACCAAGAAGTCTGTGTCCATGTCAGGGAATTTTAGTGTCGGTGTCATTGTCAACATCTCCTTGAGCCTTCTAAAATATTCTGCACATTTATCGGTCCAAACAAACTTCTTATTCTTCTTCTGCAACTCTGTGATCAGATTTTCTATCTTCAAAAATCCCTCGATGAACCGTAGATAGTATCCTGCTAGACCCATGAAGCTACATACTTCCGGGACATTTGTCGGCCCAGGCCATTCCATAATAGCCTTGACCTTCGCTGGATCCACATAGATACCTTGACTGAAGATGACATGCCCTAAGTAGTGAATCTTCGATTTATAAAATGAGAATTTGGTCAAGTTCCCATACAATTTCTTCTCTCTTAGACACTATAGTACCAAGCGCAAGTGTTCGTCATGCTCCTTCATCATCTGAGAATAAATCAAAATACCTTCAATGAATACTTGGACGAACTTGTCCAAATACTTGCAAAATACCCCATTCATCAAACTCATAAATACCCCTGGGGCATTTGTTAGTCCAAACGGTAAAACAATAAACTCGTAATGTCCAAACCTTGTCTTAAAGGTGATCATAGGGACATCATCCTCCTTGATTCGTAACTGGTGATACCCTGATCGCAAATTGATCTTTGAGAACATCGTCACATCCTTCATCTGATCGATCAGATCATCAATCCTCAGCAACAGATATTGATTCTTGATCATTGCCTTGTTCAATTGACGGTAGTCAATGAAAAGCCTCCACGACCCAACCTTCTTTCGTATGAAAATAAACATTAAGACGTTGAGCATGGATGTTACTGACCACATCTAAACTGCCACAACATTAAATATTTTCACGGTAGCCTGGGATACAATAAAGGAAGGGAAAATACATAAATGAAAAGCGAGTCGCAGACTTGTCCCTCCATACGAAAATGTTGGCAAGGATAAATTTCCTGCTACACAACAGATGTGAAACCATTAAAACACTGGTGTCAACATTCCATTACATACAGTAATTTATTTAAGGCTATTTATTGAGAAAAGAACGTTGTGATAAAAGAGGAAACGATGTGAATAAAGGTATTCGACATGTAGTTACTTACCATGGAAACTCAGGAGTCATTAAAGATTCATCTCACGCTCAAATAAAGGGGTGGATTCCTTGCCTATCAATGTAAGTCATCACTAACATCTTTAGGTTTAAAATACAGGAATCACAGGGCCAACTCCATCATTCACAGCATGAAAATTGTGGTCAGTGGCAGATAAAACGCAGTCGGTACAGTTTGCAAATTTGGGGTCCATTAGGTAGGTAAAACACAGTCTAGGTGGTGTGAAAAATTATGGTCGTTGGGTAGGTAGAACACAGTCTATGCCGCAACCCTTTCATGGTTAGATGGTTGGTAAAGCGTAGTCTAAAACAGTGAACATTCACCAATCACCGGAAGAAGGAAAGGCTACCCTAAACAGTGAAATGCCCAGACCTGTTGCAGGGTAAAATTTTGATTAAAAAGTGATAAGCACGCAGAGTGAAATCACCATTGTAAAATTGTAAAATGGGGAGTGAAATCGCCATATAAAAAGTGATAAAATCACAGACAATTAAAATGGCTAAAGTTCATAGCCAATAGACGACAATTGGAAATGTGGCCTGAGGATTATTTCACAGTCACGAAGGGTTAAAGCCTCATTTTCACACCATGGTATTAGTTGTCTGAATTTAGCTGAAATAACACAAGGATTTCCATTAAGGGCATAAAATCGCAGGAACATTAACAGGGAAATCGTGGTAAAAATACAGAACTCAGAGAAAAACAAAAACCATCTGATTAAGATAAAAACACATTCATCCTACTGTAAAAATGTATTAACTCAGGATAAAAACAAACTCCATCTCAAGATAATATGCATTCATCATTTCATCCTAACGCAAAGGCATGCATTCATTGTCAATCAAGGAAGAGACTCGCTACCTATTAATGGAAGAGAATTTGAGGTATTGTTGTTTATTAATTACAAAATTGTTGGTGTACAATATGATGTCCATTAATACATAACAAAAATTGTAGGCATATCAAGAAACACACTCATACAATAAAATATATTGTCATAAAATGTGGTCCAAATAACTTATAACTTGTCATTTGAGTGGGAAAACGCAAGCTGAAGTGTCCTCAAGTAAATCAAAGTGAAGAGGTAATTAAACGCAAGGAATGTCCAACAAGATATAAAAATGCAGAGTTAAAAACTTTGCCAACATCAAAATTTGCAGGGCTAATTAATCGCATCAAGGCGCAAGACAACAATCATCCAAGCATGAACAACAGACGTGGATGGATGACAGGAACATTGTTCACTCATCATCCATGCATAGAAAAGCAGGGCGTTGAGATCCATAGGTCTATTAACGTCGAAGTGACGACTATAGATCAGGCTCCTGGCTGACTGCTCAGGCATGGACTGATGAGCTAGGGACGAAGGAAAAAATAACCTGCAATCATCACAATGAATAAACCACAGGACGGTCAAGACATGCAGGGATTGAAGGCCATGGGAAAATCAACATTGAGCTAATGGCTATGGGGAAAATTTCAGTCATCAACTAGAATACTAAGACAATCATTTTCCGTACCCAATATGTTGGAAATGTTTAACAGGTTGTCATTGATGGCAAGTACATCAATGAAGAATGTAATAGATGGGAACCAGAAGTATTTTGGGAAGAAGCTGCAGAGCAACCTCGATAAGATCAGAAGAGATAGTGCAGAGGATGTTTGGTATGTTTTACAGGTAGCGTAAGCTTGTCATTGATGGCAAGTACAGCAGTAATGATGGCTTGAGTACAGCTGCAATGATCAACAGGAAAATAGAAGATAAGTCGAGGAAGATCGAATGATTGAAGGCAACGCAACATTGATAAAATGATAGAAGGCCCGAGAAGTTTTTCTGATCGTTGGATCTCATTCAAAATTCCCAAAAGAATGAGGGCCGTCAGATCAGGATATAGACAAGAAGAGCGTTGAACAGGAGGACATATCTCAGATGTTAGATCCAAGCGCAGGACCCGACCATCGTTGGATCAAGGAGAACCTGCACACCTTTTAAAGTATAACAAGGAGAAGCGAGCGTAATCGTGATATGCGAAATCGTGACTTAATCCGAGCCATCAGATCAAGGTCGAATCTGGACCGTTGATTCCAATCCATGTCGGAGTTTCGAGGATCGTGTGTTGGAGATGTCAAAGAAACAATGCAACAGGAATCTCAATTTCGAGATATGAAAAATCACGACTTAAATCGTAGCCGTTGAATCAAGGTTGAATCTGGACCGTTGATTCCAGTCCATGTCGGAGTTTTGAGGATCGCGAGTTGAACATGTCAAAGATTATTAACATCAAGAAACTCGATATCGCAATATGTGAAATTGCGATGTAATCTGAGCCGTCAGATCAAGCTCATATCTAGACCGTTGATCTAACTCCATATCAGAGTTTCAGGGATCGCAACATGGAGAGGAAAGTAAACAATGCAACAAGAATGTCGATTTCATGATATGCAAAATTGCGATTCAATTGCAGCCGTTGAATGAAGCTCTGATCAGGACCGTTGATCCCATGCCATTTCGGGGTATCGGGGATCGCGACTTGGAAAGTCGAGATGCCTCATCTCCAAATCCACGAAACGTGAATTCGCAAAAAGCGCTTTTTTCATAGGCGCTTGGTTATGACCATAGTCATATTGGGGAAGGATCTAGTGAAGAAAGGTTCTATATCGGAACTTTGGATATTGCAAAATGAAGTGTTGAGACACTCAGCATAGAATTGCCGAAAGCCAAAATGCCGAAATGAATGCAAGATCCCATGGATTCAATCCAACAGTGCAGGTGAATTTGAACAATATCGGAGGGCTACTGTTGCACGACACAGTGAAACTGTTAGAAACCATTAATGGTTTCTACCAGAGGATGAAAGAGACTTCGGTGTGATTTCCAGAGGAGTTGAAGATCCACATGGAATCTACGAATGGAATGAAGACGATTCATGGAGCAAATTGACAGCTGGATGAGGGTTTGAGCTCATAACTAAAACAGAAAGGATGAGCTCGACTGTAATAGAGAAGACGAAGAGTCTCAACTGCCAGAGAGAAAAATGAATCTCGGCTTAACACCTAGTGATGATAGACACAGGGGTTGAACTTCCATAGAAGCTGAAGAGTTACGATGATGATCACGCAGATCACTCGAGAGGTGGAGAATATTGGTGCGGTATGAGCATGCAGAGGAATGGAGAATATTGCATGCATAAGATGCACAGAAGCTATATATACACGGTACAGAGAAGAGAAGCGGTGGTGGTTACTGTTGGAGTTTGTTGTGGTTGTTGTTGGTGAAGGTGATTCATGTGTGAAGAAGGAGAAGAGTACAGCAGCTGAATTGCACATAAGAGGAACTGTGAAGTGAATGGACATGGTGCACAAATCATAAAAAGTAGAAGAACAGACAACGCAAGTCATGTGTGCAGAAAGGAAACGAGGTAGACAGAGCAACAAAATGCAACAGAACAGTGATGAGTCTAGTAAGCCATTGTTGAACATCATATCACTGTAATAAGTTTCAGTAGCAAAGATTTATATTTCAGGGTGGAAGGGAGGTGCTAGGGAGGACTGTTGTCCTCATAGGTTCAAGTGGGTTCTTGAACACAGGGAGTTGTAGCTTCCATCTGGTTACAGCCAATGAAACCAGGGTGGCAGGGTGCTGCAAGGGAGAACTCTTGTTCTATGTTATACAGGTTGGTGCCTGTATGATTGGAAGTTGGTGCTTCCATCCAATTGGTGTTGGAAACACTCAGGGAGTTGGTGCTAGTGAAACCAGGGAGTTGGTGCTTCCTTCTAGTTGGTGCTAGAGAAACCAGGGAGTTAGTGCTTCCTTCTAGTGGGTGCTAGAGAAAATAGAGAGTTGGTGCTCTCAGCAAGTAGTAGCTTGCAAAACAGAGTTTGTAGCCTCATTATGAGTTGGTGCTCATATGTATGATAATGTAAAGAATGTAATTATTACTTATCATATAAAGAAAAAGAGGTTTTTTCCCTTTATGGGTTTCCTCAGGAAATATCTGTCTCTGTGTATCACATGTGTGTGACTAATGCTGAATATGCTATTATTTACTTCCCTGCACTATTGTGATTGTCCCTCAGTGTGTCTGCAAAGAGTTTAAAAGAAGCATAATTTTTTAAGCACAGTAACAATTGATTCACCCCCGCCTCTCAGTTGTCCAGCAATTGGTATCAGAGTCGGCCCCTTTTATCTAAGGGTAGATCCTAGAGCTTAAACATGTCAAGCCATGAAGGAAATTCAACCAATAAGGCCCCTCTGTTCAATGGAACAAACTTTTCCTTCTGGAAAGTTAGAATGAGAACCT
>ML779993.1:189642-202383 GCA_009831015.1 Picea engelmannii
TTTATTGTCCTAAATCCATCTAGGTTTATCCGATTATTAACAAACCACATGGCATGCCCTTTAGGATGCACTAGGTGCTCCAAGGGTGCCACTTGCCTCTTTTTGTTTCTCTTACGCAACCTGCCCTTCAAGATGCACCACATGCTCCAAGGGTGAAACTCACCTCTTTCCATTTTTCTTGTGCGACGTTCCCTTCAGGATGCACCACGTGCTCCAAGGGTGCCACTTGCCTTGTAACTGACTTGGTAGACATCAAAAACCCCTAGAGTCAATACTCCACTAGGTGCTCTTATGGGAGACTAAGGGCCTCTAAGGAATAAGGCCCTTGCCTTATTGTACACCCCTTAGAATCATCGTAAGCGACTATCGCAGTCTGCCCTCATTGCATCATGGGTCCTATCGAACTAGGTAATCGTTAACCTACAATTCAAGCCATGGTGTGAGTGCTAGTAGGTTGTGGTAGGGCTGTTGTCAAGACCTCTCCCTCAACATCTCTGGTATTCGAGCATGACCCCTCTACTCCACATGTGATTCTGGTAAAAAAGGTATCATGAGCTTGCATCATCAATGAATCATGTCAAAAATATATCCATATCATATCATCTAATCAGATGCACTAATATCACATATAAAACAATTAAACCCCATTAGTTCACTCCCCAACTCGATCCGGAGTCCAAGGGGTTCCATCGATGCCTCTGCATCCTTGAGGTTTGAAATCCTGCACACTCAGTAAAACCAAGTCAATAGCACATGTCTATGTCAATGCAGAAAAACAACATGACATCAACCCATAACACCTCATAATCAAAATAAAAAAATTTAATAGCATAAAAATACGGATCACTTGTGAGCAAGCGTCCTCAAAGAATAAGTTCGCTTAGTGTTCCATAGTGGGATGTTGCATACACCCCCTCTTGGTATAAACTTCTTCCTGAAGTTTCACAGTATAAGTTCTGAAATAATGTGTAGGATCACTAATATAATGTCTCAAAACAGATACGTTAAAAACATCGTGCATATGATTCAAGGAATCAGGCAAGGCTAGTCGATAGGCCATGGGCCCCTTTCTCTCCACAATCTCGAAAGGTCCCACGAACCTACGAGAGAGTTTATCCCCTTTTTCCAAACTTGATCAAACTCTTATGCGGTTTCAGCTGTGAAAATACTCGATCGCCACATCGTAACTACGGTCAACATGGTGCGCATCAGCATAACTCTTCTGTCGATCTTGCGCTTCTTTAATAGTGTGTCTTATTGTTTTCTTTTTCTCTTCCATTTCTTGGATTGCTTCTAGTCCCACCAGGACCCTATCCTCCAGCCGATCCCAACTCAAAGGCATCTGACATGGTCGCACGTAAAGAAAATCGAAACGCGCCATCTTAATGGTGCTTTGGTAACTTTTGTTGTAAGAGAATTCTACCAGTGGCAAGAATTCTTCCCAATGCTTTTGTTGGTCCATCATGTACATGTGAAATATATCTTCCAAGGTTTGGTTCGTTCGTTCGGTTTTCCCATCAATCTCCAGGTGATACGCAGTATTAAATTTAAGTTGGGTTCCCAAGGCCTCTTGGAAACTAGTCCAAAATCATCCAGTAAACATCGATCCTTGATCGGACATAATCCTCTTAGGCACGCCATGCAGCCTCACAATCTCACTAATGAAAAATCTAGCTATGTCTGGTGCCTTATACGTTGTACACACAGGAATAAAATGAGCACTCTTCGTCAGAGTGTCGACTACTATGAAAATCGAGTCATATCTCCTTGCCATCGATGGCAATCCAACATTGAAATCCATCGAAATAAACTTCCATTTCGATTACGGAATAATGTGTGGTTGTAGTAATCCTGTTGGATGTCTATGTTCAACCTTTACCTGCTAACATTCTAGACATCGAGCCACATAGTTGACTATGTCTACCTTTATTCCATTCCAGAAGAATAAGGGTTTAAGGTCCACCCTCAGCTTCGTGACTCCCAGGTGAGCCATGTATATTTCTCTATCAACCTCTCTTAGGATCAAGCTCCTCAACTCATCATTTGGTGGTACGAAAATCTTATTTTTAAACCTCAATAATCCATCGTCATCAAATATAAATCCTTCAAATCGTGGTGCCCTCATTGTGTTTTGTCTAATAAAACCCTCGACCTCTTTGTACCAGTCATTGTCACGCTGTAAAGTCAGATTTTTTTTACATAGATCCGTCTGAAGAGGCAACAGCGAAAATGTGCGTGGTCTCTGAATCAATGCATCTGCCACTCAATTCATTAGTCCTTTTATGTAATTAATCTTGAAGTCGTACTCGCTAAGAAATTCCTACCAACATCGTTGTCATGTGTTCAGGCTGTTTTGCGTAAAGACGTGTTGTAGTCCATAGTGGTCCATCTTTAGTTCAAATTTTCATCCAATAAGGTAGTGTCTCCAAACCTTCAAGGAATAAATGATGGCTAACAACTCCAAATTGTGCGCCGCATAGTTCTCCTCATGCCTTCTCAGTTTCCTCGATATGTAAGCGATCCCTCAACCATCTTGCATCAAGACTCCGCCTAAGCCTTCCTTGGATGCGTTAGTGCATACCAATAAGTCTATGTCCATGTCAGGAACTTTTAGTATCGGTGTCATTGTTAACAGCTCCTTGAGCCTCCTAAAAGATTTTGTCCATTTATCGGTCCAAACAAACTTCTTGTTCTTCTTCTGCAACTCCATGATCGGATTTGCTATCTTTGAAAATCCCTCGACGAACCGTCGATAGTATCCTACTAGACCCATGAAGCTACGTACTTTCGGGACGTTCGTCAGTGGAGGCCATTCCATAATAGCCTTGACCTTCACTAGATCCACAGTGATACCTTCACTAGAGATGACATGCCCTAAGTAGTGAATCTTCGATTGATAAAATGAGAATTTGGTCAACTTCCCATACAATTTTTTCTCTCGCAGAAACTACAGTACCAAGCGCAAGTGCTCGTCATGCTCCTCTGTTGTCCGAGAATAAATCAAAATATCGTCAATGAATACTTGGATGAACTTGTCTAAGTACTTGTGAAATACCCCATTCATCAAACTCATAAATACCCCTGGGGTGTTTGTCAGTCCAAATGGTAAAACAATAAACTCGTAATGTCCAAACCTTGTCTTAAAGGCGATCTTAGGGACATCCTCCTCCTTGATCCATAATTGGTGATACCCTAATCGCAAATCGATCTTTGAGAACATCGTCGCATCCTTCATCTGATCGATCAGATCATCAATCCTCGACAACTGATATTGATTCTTGATCATTGCCTTGTTCAATTGACGGTAGTCACTGCAAAGCCTCCATGACCCATTCTTCTTTCATATGAAAATAAACATTAAGACGCTGAGCACTGACATTACTGACCACATATAAACTGTCAAAACATTAAATATTTTCATGGTAGTCTAGGATACAATAAAAGAAGGGAAGATACATAAATGAAAAGTGAGTCGCAGAGTTGTCCCTCCATATGGAAACGTTGGCAAGGATAAATTCCCCGCTACACAACAGATGTGAGACCATTAAAACACCAGTGTCAAAATTCCCTTACATACAGTAATTTATTTAAGGCTACTTATTGAGAAAAGAACAATGTGATAAAAGAGGAAACGTTGTGAATAAAGGTATTCGACATGCAGTTACTTACCATAGAAACTCAGGAGTGATTAAAGATTCATCTCATGCTCAAATAAAGGGGTGGATTTGTTTCCTATCAAGGTAAGTCATCACTAAAATATTTAGGTTTATAACGCATTCATCACAGGGTCAACTCTGCCATTCACAGCATGGAAATCATGGTCAGTGGCAGATAAAACGCAGTCGGTACAATTTTCAAATTCGGGGTCCATTAGGTAGGTAAAACACAGTCTGGGTGTTGTGAAAAATCGTGGTCATTGGGCAGGCATAACGCAGTCTATGTCGCAACCCTTTCATGGTCAGATGGCTGGTAAAGTGTAATCTAAAACAATGAACATTCACCAATCACCAGAATAAGGAAACACTATCCTAAACAGTGAAATGCCCAGACCTATTGTAGGGTAAAATTTTGATTAAAAAGTGATAAGCACACAAAGCGAAATCGCCATTGAAAATTGATAAAATGGGGAGTGAAATCGCCATCTAAAATCCAATGGGCCTTGCCCAAAACTCCCATGGTGGTGGGTCCAGATGATCTAGATGTTGCGGTCCCTCCCTCTGGGTAGTAATGATGGTAATGTGGCTCCCCACAAACCAACACACTTTCTTCGGTCCAATAATCCTGGTACTCGAAGTAGAAGTTGAATTCTAACAATAAGGCCAAATTCGAACTTCTTGACCTTAAGTTTCTGGGTAAATTGGTGTGAAGCATACCAAAGCAGCTCCCAACAGGCCTCATACTCGGGCACTGTGTGGTTGCCTTGTCGCAAGGCGTCGAACTCGTTGAGTTGACGCTCAACAAATTCCTCAGGAAGATACCTCTCCTAGATCCGTTCCTCGAACAGTTCCCATGACACGTCATAGATGACCATGTTCAAATGTGGCAGGAGCGTCTTCTGCCACAGAAGAGAGATCCGCTTCAGTTGGAAGACCACCATGCGAACCTTCATTTTGGAGGTCATAATCGCAAAGTGGGAAGCACAATGCCTTTCTCTAAAACCATGCCTCAACAGTACCGTTGTCCATGACACACGTGGAGGCTAGAACTCAACTCTCTCGAGTTCTTGGTGGATGCTCACGGTACTAGCTAGGGTGCACTGTGGACCCTTAGAGGTACAAGTGCTTTGGCCTCATCTCAATACAGATGGTGAATCAAATCCCTTTGACAATACCTGGAAGGGCCTTGTCAGACCATCATCATCCCTTACAACAAGCGAATCCTGTCGAAGGAATGGTTCTTCCCCTTGGGGGGGTTCAAATCCGAGGGTGTAGGAACTTATGGAGGCGTCAAACCTCCTTCCATGAAACCACGCTGTGAACCTCTGAGGCATCCTCTAAATGCGATCACCGCATGGACATATTAAGGTTTTTGATTAACGCAACGATTAATACACATGGGTTTTCTATAGTGGAAAGCCTAGAGATCCACAATCGTAGGGTTGAACTTGCTCTAATACCGTGTGTAATGACCCCATCATTACAACTACTAGAGAAGAAAAAGTGCAAAATGTGTAAACGCAAGTACACAGTCCAGGCAACAGGAAACTATGACTCCACACACTGGCACAAGGGAAACTGGGTGAAACATGCATAGATCAACAAGGAGGGATGACTCCCCGCCTGACGTAAACAAGACATGCCTACATGCTAAGGGACAACATCCCCTTCCCGACACAACGACCTAGATGAACAAGACTAGAACCTCAAGGCGCACGACCCAACGCAAGAAGGCGTTCAACCCAAGCGCCAATAGCAGCTTACAACAATCAACAACACCCACCTGGATAACACTGATCGACAAGACGCAAGATGATAACCCTCAATTTAAAAAGGGGGCGTGAACGACAGGAGAATTCTTGTTTCATACAAGGTAACCAGTTAGGTGAATCGACTAGACCCATCACCCCTTCCAGCTCGACCTAAGGCGCAAGGCACATAAATTCCAATTAGATAAAGGCTATTAAGGGTTATAGTTGATGCATATGTTATATTTCGTCCCTCAAGCTTGCACAAGATAATCAACCAATATGACTACAACCTTTATGTCTAATAGCCCTATTAACCCACCATTTCACTTTTTCCCCAAAAAAGGTAATTCTAGCTCATTTAAACAAAATAAAAACCTAACACCTTTGCATCTTTAACACTAATAACAAATATTCCTATAACAATCTACATCTATATCTTCCACGATCCATTTACTTAAGTGGGTAATTTAGTTAAGTCGTTTAAATAAAAAGGGTTAAATTATAAGTTCCTGAAGAAGAAGATTAAGTAAGGTTGTTCTTCCCTAGAAACAAAGTAAATCATTGGACAACAGTTTCAGCTATTGTTGTCCATAAAACACTGCCAACATAACTTTCATAATACTCAAATGTTGTCCAAAACTATCGTGTCACCTTATTATTACACCATTACTCATAATAATAATGTTGTCGATCTAGCTATTGTAACTGTCAAATACAAATGTGGGCAACACGCAATTACTCATAATAAGACTGATGTTGATGCAGCTATCGTAACGGTCAACTTGTCACACAATCTAGGCTATCAATAAACATTAAGACATTGAGCACTGACATTAATGACCACATCTAAACTGTCACGACATTAAATATTTTCACGGTAGCCTGGGATACAATAAAGGAAGGGCATATACATAAATGAAAAGTGAGTCGTAGACTTGTCCCCCCATACGGAAACGTTGGCAAGGATAAATTCCCTGCTACAGAACAAATGTGAAACCATTAAAACACCAGTGTCAACATTCCCTTACATATAGTAATTTATTTAAGGCTATTTATTGAGAAAAGAACATTGTGATAAAAGAGGAAACGTTGTGAATAAAGGTATTCGACATGCAATTACTTACCACGGAAACTTGGGAGTGATTAAAGATTCATATCACGCACAAATAAAGGGGCGAATTCGCTTCCTATCAAGGTAAGCCGTCACTAACATCTACAGGTTTAAAATGTAGGAATCACAGGGTCAACTCCGCCATTCACAACATGGAAATCGTGGTCAGTGGCAGATAAAATGCAATCAATACATTTTGCAAAGTCGGGGTCTCTTAGGTAGGTAAAACGCAGTCTGGGCGGTGTGAAAAATCGTGGTTGTTGGCCAAGTAGAATGTAGTCTATGCCGCAACCTTTTCATGGTCAGATGGTTGGTGAAGCGTAGTCTAAAATAGTGAACATTCACCAATCACCGGAAGAAGGAAACGCTACCCTAAATACTGAAATGCCCAGACGTGTTGTAGGGTAAAATTTCAATTAAAAAGTGATAAGAATGAGGAGCTAAATTGCCATTGAAAAGTGATAAACGGGGAGTGGAATCACCATATAAAAAGTGATAAAATTATAGACAATTAAAATGGCTAAAGTTCACAGCCAATAGACGGTAATTGGAAACGTGTCCTGAGGATTATTTCACAGTCACGAAGGGTTAAAGCCTCGCTGTCACACCATGGTATTAGTTGTCTGAATTTAGCTGAAATAACACAAGGATTTCCATTAAGGGCATAAAATCGAAGGAACATTAACAGGTAAATCGTGGTAAAAATACAGAACTCAGAGTAAAACAAAAACCATCCGATCAAGATAAAAATGCATGCATCCTACTATAAAATCATACTAACTCAGGGTAAAAAAAAAATCATCTCAAGATAATACGCATTCATCATTTCATCCTAATACAGAGGCATGCATTCATTGTCAATCAAGGTAGAGACTCGCTACCTATTAATGGAAGAGGATTCGAGGTATTGTTGTTTATTAATTACAAAATTGTTGGTGTACAATATGTTGTCCATTAACACATAACAAAAATTGTAGACATATCAAGAAACGCCCTTATGCAATAAAATATACTATCATAAAATGCGGTCCAAATAACTTATAACTTGTCATTCGAGTGGGAAAATGCAAGTTGAAGTGTCCTCAAGTAAATCAAGTGCAGAGGTAATTAAACGCAGGGAATGTCCAACAAGATATAAAAACATAGATTTAAAAACTTCGCCAACATCAAAATTTGCAGGGCTAATTAATTGCATCAAGGCATAAGACAACAATCAGCCAAGGATAAACAATAGAGGTGAAGAACTGACAGGAACATCCTTCGCTCATCATCCACACACAAAAAAGCAGGGCGTTGAGATCCATAGGTCTATTAACATCGAAGCGATGATCGTAGATCCTCTTCCTTCTCCTCCCTCCTTTATATAGATTTTCTAACTCAGTTAATTTCCCAAAATCTCTTTTAATTTAATGTTCATTAATTTATTTCATAATAATCCTCCGCGTACATGTGTCACACATTCCCTTCATTCCTCCAAAAACCAATTTCTTTAATTAATTAATTACCCTTATTTCCCTCACCCACCTAGAGTCACTCCTAGAATCGCTCCTAGGTGTCCCCAAATTCCCTTACAGGTTTTAATGACTTTCCCCATTATTAATTTGCTAGTTCATTTTAAATTAGAAAGTTCTTAAATGGTAGATACCTCACTAAGTTGGACTCACTACTTTTTCCCTAGTGTTTCCCCTTTCTTTTATAGTTCTCGTTTTTTTTTTTTCCTAGTTTCCTAATTATTTTAGATTTCCCCTTTTTCCCTTTTTAATTAAACTAAAAAAGGCATGTGCATAAACTTACCCCTCTTTCCCCCTTTTCCCTTTTTTTAATGAAGTAGATTTTAATTAGCATAATAAAGTAAAAAAAAAATCATTTTCCCTTTTTAAGTTTTATCCCAAAATATTTTTATAAATCACTTTAATTTCTTACCCCCTTCTTGTCACAAGATTAATGAAGATTATCTTTATTATTTTTTTTATTTTTTTTATTTTTATATATGTTTATTTTTTTATTTTTTTTATAAGAGGTAAAACTTTACCACTAGCAAAATTTAGACCTAGACCTTATTTTCCTAGGTTGGGTGACATTTTTTTTTACGGAAAGGTTTCAAAACTTCCTTAACACTTTATTGTCCTAAAGCCATATAGGTTTATCCAATTATTAACTAACCACGCAACGCGCCCTTCAGGATGCACTAGGTGCTCCAAGGGTGCCACTCACCTCTTTTTGTTTCTCTTGTGTGACGTGCCCTTCAGGACGCACCACGTGCTCCAAGGGTGCCACTCGCCTCTTTCCATTATTCTTACGAGACGTGCCCTTCAGGACGCACCACGTGCTCCAAGGGTGCCACTCATCTCTTGACTAATTTGGTAGACATCAAAAACCCCTGGAGTCAATACTCCGCTAGGTGATCTTGTGGGAGACTAAGGGCCTCTAAGGAATAAAGCCCATGTCTTATTGTGCGCCCTTTAGAATCATCGTGAGTGACTGTCACAGTCTTCCCTCACGACATCATGGGTCCTCTCAAACTAGGTAATCATTAACCTACAATTTGAGCCATGATGGGAGTGCTAGTAGGCTGTGGCAGGGTTGTTGTCCACACCTCTCCCTCAACATCTCTGGTAGTCGAGTGTGACCCCTCTACTCCACATGTGAGTTTGGTCCGAAAACTATCGCCATCTTGCATCATCAACGAATCATGTCAGAAATATATCGATATCATATCATCTAATCAGATGCACTAATATCACATATAAAACAATCAAACCGCATTAGTTCAATCCTCGACTCTATCCAGAGTCCAAGGGGTTCCATCGATGCCTCTGAATCCTTGAGGTCTAAAATCTTGCACACTCAGTAAAACCGATTCAATAGCACCTGTCTATGTCAATGCAACAAAACAACATGACATCAAACCATAACGCCTCATAATCAAAATCAAATATTTTAATAGAGTAAAAATCTGATCACTTGCGAGCAAGTGTCCTCAAAGAATAAGTTTGCTTAGTGCACCAGAGCGGGATGTTACAAGGACACTTGACAAATTGAGGATGTCGATGGCATCAATGGACCTCCTTGGACTTCATATTAAGTTAGAGAGTGGATTGTATTGGTTTGAGTATTTCATTTATGCATATGTGACATATGATCGATTATATTATGATGTTGTTTATGGATCATTGACAATGTTTCATTGATGGATGCAGGCTGATGATTTCTTGCTAATATGAATCACATAAGGAGTAAAGGGGCCATGCATAGAAACCAAATATTGAGGGAGAGGTGTGGCAACATCCCTGTCACATCTTACTAGCACTCCCATCATGGCTCAAACTAAAGGTTAATGAGTACCTAGTTCAAGAGATCCATGATGTTGTGAGGGAAGACTAAGATAGTCACTCACAAAGATTTATAAGGAGGGCACAATAAGGCATGGTCCTTATTCCTTAGAATTCTTTAGTCTCTCACAAGGTCACCCGAATGGAGTGTTGAATCTAGGGGTTGGACAACTACCAAAACCAGTCAAGGGCGAGTGGCACCCTTGGAGCATGGAGTGCGTCTTGAAGGGAAGGTCGCATAATTAAAAATTTGAATCAAAGGCAAGTGGAACCCTTGGAGCACGGAGTGCATCTTGAAGGGCATGTCGCGTAATTAAAAAATTGAATCAAAGGTGAGTGACACCCTTGGAGCATGGAGTGCATCTTAAAGGGCACGTCGTAGAATTAAAAATTGAGTCCATGAATCCAGGTGGCCTAGAAAAATTTGAGCGAATGTTAACCTTGTAAAATATCAAACACTTCCGAAGTAATTAATTAATTGATTAATTAATTAAAGAATGAATTTATTATTCGTAAACCCTAAGGGTCTAAGATTTTGTAAATAAAATTTAACTAAGCCTAAGTTTAAGTTAGTGAGAAGACTAGAAACTAATTTTATAAATTAAATATTGAGGGGATGAAATAAATCAACTTAAGAAATCAATGAAAATAAAATAAATCTAAAGAGTGATTTAATACACATTTGTGAAAGTAATTACCAAATTGGAATTTAAGGTAAAAATGGAATAAAACTAAAGGAATGGGTACACATAGAAAGGAATCAAGAGTCTAGTTAACAATAGTATAACTAGGAGAAGATTCCTATTTTAACTCAACTTAGTTTTAGAAAGACGTCAGTCATTAATTGGAAATAAAGGGAATAAAAGGACAACTAAGAGTGATTTTAGGAGTGCTTTTAGGATGGGTGAGGGAAATTGACTTTTATTAAATTAAAATGTGGATTTAATTGTGCAAATTGGGGAAAGGGAGACAAGTGTATGGGGGAGACAATTCTAAATTATTTTAATTAAAAAGTGAATTTATTTGTGCAAGTGTGGGAAAACTCTATAAAACAAATGGCTGAGTTGAGAGAAAAACACACGGGTTATGAGTAATGTTATGCTGCAAAAATTTTGACTAGTTTTTCTTGTGAGAGTTGGGATACCCATCTTGAGAGAGAATGGTGACTCTACCTTGCGATGTGAGCTGGTAGCTAGAGGATTCTGGTTGTGTGTGCATGGCCCCTTTGCGGCACGGGGGGCTAAGGGGGAAGAAGAGTACCCTTAGCGTTGGTTGGGATGTACTGGTGAAGTTTCAATGATTAGAAAGTAGTCGAAGGTGGAGTGATGTTGTACAAGATTGGAAAGGACACGTGCTAGTTGTTGGTCAGACAAGAAACTCCAAGACCATTATTTTCTGGTCACGATACTGTATAATTTTTATTTATTTTTATGTGTTAACAGAGAATCACTGTACTCTTCTAGATTTTGAATATTGATATTAATGGAATCTAGATTATGAATGTTTATAAAAATCGTTCATTCTCGGTAATATAATGATTTTGTATATTGTAACCCCGATATCGTCAGTTTCATATTGAAGTAAAAAGTTGATGTATAAATCACTGGGAGTGATCTTAGTTTTTGTTATTTTCCTTTATCTATTGAGGTTTAGTTCGCATGAGATTCATTTTATATGCAATTTTACTATAAAACCTCTAGTTTTTATCTGAAAAACATAACCATGCTCTTGGTTCATCTACCCTACGCTTCTCTCAGAAAACCCTTTGCGTTTTTATGCACACAATTTCACCCAGCAAAGGTGAATTCCCTACCCTCATTCTCTACGCATTCTTTTGGTCTTTTTGTTTGAGAATCCGTCTTCATTTTTCTTTTGAAGCTGAAGGGATGGCTCTATAATACAGTGGTGGTGTTTATTTTCGATTTGCTTACTTATTACCCAACAAAATCGTTTATTCCCTCAACGAAAATTAACATGGTGTTTCTCTGTGATTTTCTTACTTATTACCCAACGAATTTGTTTATTCCCTCAACAAAATTTAACATGGTGTTTCTCTGCGATTGCTTACTTATTTACTCAACGAATTTGTTTATTCCCTCCACGAAAGTTAACATGGTTTCATCTACGCGTTGCTTACATATTTACCCAGTGTCTATGCTCTCACCATACCATTAATCTCTAGAAACCCTCAGCAAGTCTATGGATACAGTTTCTCCCAGTTTTAACCTTGCGGTTTGCAAACTTACCTCTACATTTTTTTTTTCTTGAACAATTTTCCCAGCAAGTGTGATTTCTCCCTGGCATTTTTCCCTTAGATTCATCTCTGGATCTTGCAAAGACCATTCACCCAAAAAATGTGTTCTCCCTTGGTGTTTTTCCCTTTTATAGAATATCTCTGCTTAATTTTGTTGTGGAATGGATTCCTCACAAAGATGTTGCCTCTACATTTTGATTGGGAATTGTAACCCATATGTTTTATTTCTATGCTCAGCGATTTTTATATTTTTCTCTACGATTTTGCAAACAAAGATGCCTTGTATGGTTGGGGGGGAAACACCCTGCATTTTACCTTGATTTCCTTTGCTATATTTTCAATTAAATATGCCTTGTTTGTTTGGGGGGAAACACCTTACGTCATACGTGTTTTCTCTGCGTCTTTACTAGTGCATTCGCTACCTCAGATTCATTTATTGCCTCGGATTTATTTCCTATTGTGTGGAGACACTTGTACCTGCGACCCTTTCTTTTTCCAATGAATAATAAAATTTGAATGTTACCTCCATAGATAACCATTGACCGATGTGCAATGTCCAGGTTTGGATATAAAATATAATATAGGTGTTAATAAGTCAACCATGACTCTCTACATGCTAAAGACGTGTGATTGAATA
>ML779993.1:225182-237695 GCA_009831015.1 Picea engelmannii
ATCATTTGATCTTCCATCTCTTTGAGTAGTTCAGGTCCAACTACTACTATGTTAGCTGGATTATCCCAGCTCACTGGAGTGTTGCACTTTCTTCCATAAAGCGCTTCGAATGGGCTCATCTTCAAAGATGTATGATACCCATTATTGTAGGTGAATTCTACCAAATGCAGGTAGTTTTCCCACCTTGATGGTTTATCCATCACATACATTCTCAGCATGTCTTCTATTACTCTATTTACTCTCTCTGTCTGTCCATCAGACTCGGGATGATACGCTATACTAAAGTTCAGATTCGTTATGAATCCTTTGAATAGTCCTTTCTAGAAATTCGAAGTGAATTTTGGGTCTCTATCAGACACAATTGTCTTAGGAATTCCATGCAAGCGTGCAACTTCTTTTAGGAAAATATCAACAACATCTGCTGCTCTGTGGGTGGTTTTCAGTGGAATAAAATGGGCATCTTAGTAAGCTTGTCCACCACCACCATGATTGAATCATGCTGCTTGCTTGTTCTAGGAAATCCTGTGATAAAATCCATTGTTACCACGTCCCATTTCCACTCAGGAATAGGTAAAGGCTGCAGCAACCCTGCTGGGTGCCTATGCTCCGCCTTAACCTTCTGGAACTCCATACATCTGGCGATGTATTCCGCGATTTCTTTCTTTAAACCGGGCCAAAAATAATGGCTTTTGACTGCTACCATAGTCTTTTGATATCCTAGATGTCCAGCATAAGCCACGTTATGCATCTCCTTTAGGATTGCCAGCTTCAATTCTTGGACATTAGGTACATACACTCTGTTTTTATACAGAAGTAAACCATTAGTTCCTAAGGTGTAACTTTCCTTGGTATGTGGTCTCTCACGCTGTTGTAGCTTTGCTACAAGATATTTGTACTACAAATCAGCATTTGCATCTTCCAAAATTCTGTCTTTCATCTCAGTTCTGTACATGCTAATGGTTGTAGCATGTAATTCGTGCACCTTTCTACTGAGTGCATCAGCCACCTTATTTTCTTTCCCTTTGATATGCTTGATATCAAAGTCATATTCGCACAGAAACTCCAGCCATCTGATTTGCCTCGCATTTAAAGTCAGTTGATCAAATAAATACTTCAAACCATTGTGGTCTGTTCTCAACTCGAATCTCTTGCCCATGAGGTAATGTCTCCATTTCCTCAAGGCATGGACGATTGTTTCCAGCTCTAAATCGTGAGTGGCGTAATTCTTCTCATGTTCCTTCAACATTCGGGACTCATAAAAAATTACAAATCCTTCTTGGTTGAGAACTCCTCCCAGCCCCTCCTTACACGCATCTATGCACACTACATAATCCTTGTTTGGATCTGCAATCCTCAGGATTGGAGCACTAGTGAGCAGTTGCTTCAGTCGCTGGAAGCTGCTCTCGCATTCATCATTCCATTGGAACTTCTTCCCCTTCTTTTGCAAGGAAGTAATAGAATGGGCTATCCTTGAGAATCCGGCTATAAACCTCCTATAGTAGCCTACCAAGCCCATAAAATATCTAACTTTTTCCACACTCCTTGGCGCTGGCCATTCTCGAATGGCCTATACCTTTTCAGGATCCACAGCGATCCCTTCTTCAGATATAATATGTCCCAAGTAATGGATCTGCTTTTGGTAAAATGAGCACTTGCTCAGTGTTGCGTACAAATGGTGTTCTCTCAACACCTGCAGCACCATTCTAAGGTGTTGTTTGTGCTCTTCCACTGTCTTGGAATACACCAAGATGTCGTCCAAGAAGACTATGACAAACTTGTCCAGATAATTTCTAAACACTCCATTCATTAAGCACATGAAAACGGCAGGCGCGTTGGACAGTCCAAACGGCACCACTGTGAACTCATAATGACCGTACCTTGTTCTAAAGGCGGTCTTGCTAATGTCCTCATCCCTTATTCTCACTTGGTGATATCCAGATCGGAGATCTATTTTCGAAAATATTTTTACATCCTTCAACTGATCAAAAAGATCATCAATCCTCGGCAAAGGATACTTGTTCTTGACAGTAACCTTATTCAACTATCGAAAATCAATTCTTAGCCTCAACGTCCCATCTTTCTTCTTCACGAATAGAACTGGGGCTCCCCACGATGACACGCAGGGACGAATGTAACCTTTCTTTAGTAGCTCTTCGAGCTGCAATTGCAACTCTTTCAGCTCTGGCATACTCATTCTATAAGGAGCTTTCGAAACTGGAGTTATTCCAGGCATCAAATTTATAGAAAAATCGATGTCCTTCCTCGGAGGTAGTCCAGGTACCTCCTGAAATACATCCTTAAATTCTTTGAGTACCCTGTGTTTTTCCAAATTCGATACTACATCTTGGGATGCTTCTTCCACCCAGGCTGCAAATAATTGACAGCCTTTCCGGTAACATTTATTCAGTTGCATGGCTGATATTTCTCTAACAGCCACGGCTCTGTGAATTCCTTGGATGGTTACTTGATTTCCCTCTTCGTCCAGACATGTGAACCTCTTGTTACGGCAATCCAGAAGGGCATGGTGCTGGTCCAACTAGTCCATCCCAATTAAGCAATCATATGATCTTAAAGGCAGAATGTTCAATTCAGCCTTAGTGCTCATTCCTTTCATGTCCACTGAACAGGACTTAACCAATTCGGTGACCTTCCTCTTGGTCCCTGTGGCTAACTGCACTAACCAAGACTTCTCATGTTTTCTCTTCATTAGATGCAAACTTTCCACCACTATAGGATCTACATAACTATGGCTAGCCCCTGAATCAATTAAAATAACAAGTGGTCAGTTGTTGATCATACCTTCCACTTCAATCATGTGATATTGATATTCCGCTTGCTTATTTTCCAGGGCTGCGTAGATCCTCGGCATTCTACTGCCCAAATCCTCCATTGTTTCAGCTTGCTGAATAGTATGTACAGTTCTCGCCTTACCATTTTTATGGGGACAATCTCTGTACTTGTGGTTTCCTTGACAGCCCCAACACTGAATGGGCGTCAATCTCTGTCTTTGTGCTCCCTCTTCAGTCCTTCTCGGCTCTCTAAACGATGGATGTCCCTGACGACTGTTTCGGAAAAAGGAAGGCTTGTCTCCCCTCTACCTTTGTTCTTTCTTAAACCTCTTCTGGTCATCCCAAGCCCTCCGAAAGGTAGGCTTTTCTCTTTGTTGTTCGTATAAGCATTTTTCCCTTCTTATTGTTTCTTCCATAGTCTTAAGATCATCATATTGAATCTTGTCACCAATGGAAGGTGGCAGTCCACTCAGATACCTCTAAATATTGACATCCTCGTCTTTGATGAATGGAACATACTTCAGTAGTTCCAGAAAACTTCGTTCATACTCATCAATGGTCATACTGCCCAACTTGAGTTCGAAGAACTCCTTCATCTTTCTATCATAGTATCTTTTAGTCAGGTATTTCTTCTCGAAATACCTCTTAAATTCCTTCCAAGTGACCTCTTTCTCTCTGATGTGTTGCACCTGCACAAACTGATCCCACCACATGGATGCTTTTCCTTTCAATTGGTACATTGCAATTCTTCCTTCTGTATGGGAAGAATAATTCTGCAATTGTAAGTATTTCTTCATGCCAAGCAACCATGTCTCAGCATCTTCCTCCTTCTTATGTTCTCCATCGAATGTTGGAGGCTTAATCTTATTCATCTCTCCTTTCAATTCCTCCCTTCCAGATTTCCGATGTTTTCTGGTAGGGGATGGGCTTGAACTACTGTGTGTCTTACTGTCAGAATTTATTTGAGAGCGACTAAGATGTCGGCTACCACTCCTCAACCTACTTCTTCTCCCATGGGTTCTGCGACTCTTCGTCGTACTTGAGTCTCTTCCTTTCTCGAGTTTCTTCTCTATTATTTCCAGACTCTTCAAAAATTTTAAGTTTAATGCACCCTGCCGGTCCCTGACTTTCATGATCTTTCGGCTATCATCTTGGCGAGCCTTGGCCTCTCTTTGCAACCTTTCAATGATTTTCATCATGTGTCCTTCCTTATCCATCTCTTTTCCATGTCCGTTGGAGTTCGATCCCTCGACTCCTTGGTTAACATCCTTTCCTTCCCGTTTGTCTTCTATTTCAGGGGTAATCTGCACTCTTCCCCACTCCATACACGGCGTTGGTTAACTGGAATCCTGACCTTTGTTGAACTCTGCACACGCACTGTGCAATTCAATTCGAATTTTTTCAGTCCATTAAACCTTCACGAGAAATCCACAATATTTATAAGCCAGTTCGAACAAAATAAAAGACATTTCATTTTAAATAAGTTTATTGAACTGGAAGTATTATGTATCTCTTCCATTTCTTTGCATTTTGCAGCAATTTCCCAACAGTTCTGGCACTCGTCAGCCTTCTGCGATATAATGCGTAGACGACTCGAATTTTTTTGAACCTTCGTTTCTTGACAATTCCTCATCCTTTGTGACAATCGATTTTAAGAAAGTGTTTTCAATTTCACGAATTTTTTGAGCTCTGTTCAGCTCTGTATTTTTTGGGTGTTCGAAACTTTAGTTTTCGGTATTTCGGGACTTTCAAGACCTGGAGTTTCAGTACTGGAGAACTCCCGTTTCACTCTCCTCCCCCACCCCTAACTTCCAAAATTCTGATTTACCTTATTCTACGGGTCTACAGCACAACTGTCACCCTCAGCCATAGTGGTACGTGGTGTGTTTCGGAGGATCCTCGTCACCTTCGGTGACGTCAGTAGGGTCCCACCACTCTTGCCTTATCTTCCCCCTCACTGGCACGTGGTACTCTTCATGTGTCTACGTGGAACATCTCCCGATTGAAGCTTCGGGTGTTGGGATTTCGTGATTCCCGACGACATGAGTTCCTGTCTCACGAACTCCCGATCCTTGATTTGTCGATGCGCCTTTTGCCTTAGCCCCTTCCCCGGCTATGTCGAGGTCTATGTGACCGCCTCTCATAAGACCACAGTCCTTTACCCTTATCGGGGTTTTCCCTATCGCTATTTCAGCACTCGTGATGTTGGACAACTTTGCTTTACCGACTCCCGAACCCCGATATGTCGTTTCTCCGATACACTCGTGCGATTGACTATTCAATGGTCCCTCGGTGTTTCAGAGTTTGCAATATCGCGAATCCTAAATGCATAAATTTTCGGGACTTCTCGCCGCGAAAACCCGAAAGGGCGTGCCACCTATCCACCTCTCGGATCCTGTGGCCCCCACAAGGTTCTTTTGGTCCGTCAGGATATCGCGTTTTGTGATTTTGCGATTCCTGTTGTAGTGATGTCGAGATTTCCAACACCCAATCTCCGATATGAAATTCCACACGTAAATCCAACGGTCAGATCTTTCTCACATCGAACAGTCTTTACAGGTCCTGAGATTTCCTGAAGGAATCTCGTCTGTTCATCAGGACTTAGTCACATGCTAATGTCTCGACAGTATGGTCGAGATTTATCATGACGAAATTCTGAGTTCTTGTCATCGGAACTTCCGAATCCTCGGTCCTCGAAACGGGTAGTCTCACAACATGTGGTCATCTCAAATCAGACGGTCCATGACTGTTCTAGGGTTTCCATCATGGAAAGTCCCGATCCCTTGTTACCAGGACTCCCGATATCGCGATTCCCGATTTCCCAAAATGGAAAATCTCATGACACGTGTCCTCCGTCTTTCGGACGGTCTAGATCTATTT
Source organism: Picea engelmannii (assembly GCA_009831015.1). Classification (NCBI taxonomy): domain Eukaryota; kingdom Viridiplantae; phylum Streptophyta; class Pinopsida; order Pinales; family Pinaceae; genus Picea; species Picea engelmannii. The sequence continues at coordinate 230,852 of ML779993.1, forward strand.
CGAGCTTTCGCCATTAATCACTGAGGTTTTAACCTTCAGACACCTCCCGACAGATCCAATGGTTGTCGGGTTTTTGGGTCGAGATCTGACGGCTCAGACGGTTTCTAACTAATTTGGGATTTCGCGTATCGCGATTTCCACACTCCTGTGCCATTTCCAAAGGAATTTAAATCCTTACGCACATTTTTACAGATCCAACGGTCACAAGGGCTCGCCTTCCCTCCCGAACAGATCCTAAGGTTCTAACACCATTGGTGTAGAGATCCCGTGGCCATAGACCACACCGGCTGTGGTTTCACTGCACCGCTAAACCTCTTGAGCTCGTAAGCGCGGTCAAGCAACTACTTGACACTCTGGAACAAACCAAGGTCCGAAATTGGCCATTCCAGGCCCAATTCCCTTCACAATCTCGGTCCAACGACCACTCCACTGGCCCATCTAGGCTCAGCGTCGAAACCTCTCTCTGATACCAATTTGTAGCACACCCATTTCGAAACTCTGGGATTATTCGCGCTCTGATACCAATTTGTAGTGTACCCTTTTGCTTACCCAGAGCTTATAACGCACTATGTAACATTCTGTACCCGCACTTTTACTTAATTCATACAGGGATTATATAATTGCATGCATTCAAGTAAAGAAATACATATAACTCAAAGTAAAACGTATAATTTACGGCTACGATTAAACAATCCATAACATTTAACAGTAATTCATATACACAGCGGAAATCATGATAATTTATGTAGCACAGTCATGCAAAATGTTATAAGAACATAGTTAGATACTTATCTTGTAACAGTGGTGAAATCCACCGACCAAGTGCAGGCCTTCCATGAACCTCCCAGCCTTAGACCACACTGCTCATCATCTCAATAGTGGGTCACTCCCGAGCTGGGATTGAGCTCCACCCCAAGGCAAGGAATCCTAGGCTAGGTTGAGGTTATAGGGAAAACAACACAGAAATATCTGGAAGGGTTCTTCCTAAAGATGCCATCTTAGGCCCACTACTACCAGACTCTCATTCCCCACATGCCTGTTCCGCCCGGGAGTATACAACTTCACACGCACAGTCCATCGATGCTAACCTCCCTCTCTGGGTCTCGGAAACAGGCCGGATCAGGAAGTCTCAAAGCCCATAGCTGGTGCTGGGCACTCTCTGGAAGAAACCACTTCCCAGCAAACTCGTTCACCTGGAAAGAGTTGTTGTCAGGCCTGACAACCTGCCTCTTCCAACCACAGTCACCTCCCTCACCTGAAGAGAGGTCATACACAAGCTCAACATGATCTTACTCTGGCCAGTATGCCACGCGCAGTCCAGCACTGCATGGCCACAATAGCCAATTGGGAAAAACAAACACGCGCTTCCCGAACAGGTTCCGCAATCATGGGATAGTCTCATGGTTTTCTTTTGGTTTCAGGATTGTACGAGGGTATTCTTCCAGAGGTCGGATGGTTCACCCTCAGACGGTCGGGTAGAATGGAGAAGATCCCCTCACATGGTTCATCTCGGCTATTATATTTGCATGCACCAGGGTTGACACTTGTCACCCTGGGAACTGCATGCGTTCCCACAGCATGCATCCCTTTTGCACGTTTTCCCCTTGCCAAGACTTAGGATAAAATTAAAATATACATGTCTCTTGGGAATAATATTAAAATATTATTCTCAGGCTTAAGCCCCCTAGGCTCAACACTTAGCCCCTTTTCCCACCTTCCAGCCCCTAATCCCTTGCCCACTCTGTGGACGCTCAGTCCCCCTTCACTCATTCATCGTGGTCGGTCTACACCTGGTGGTGTTTATATTTTATTAATCATTCTGCATACATACAAGTACAACAGTAGGCTCCTGGCCTTCAACACTTAGGCTCCCTGGCCTGACAAACACATAAGCCTACCAGCTTATACAAAACTTGGCTCACCAGCCTATAGAACATGTTTACAATTCATTTCATATATCATGATTTGCAACGGGGCTTGGCCTTGGGGACACTACAAAAACTCTTTGCATGCTAGGGGCATGTAATTAGAGACCCCTGCAGTGTAATGCTAATAATATATATAAGTTTTTCTCTCTTCTATAATTTGTTTCAGCTATGTGATTCTTAGTTTCTTTGTTGCCATTAAGTTTAGCCCACCTACTATGATATTGTTGATAGCATCAAAATTGTAACTTCTAGCATTGCGCTCATTTAATTACCATGCATATTCGAGCTCATCCAACCTAAAAAGAAGTTCCAGTGGGATGCAACCATCGTAAGTTGTGATCAAAGTGGTAAGGATGGTAACCTTATCTCGTGGGGTTGTTAAGTTTCTCGCGACTAGATTCTAAGGGTTGCGAAACCTTTAATTGAAACCTATATTCTATTGCATGCGAAGACCACTTTTGGCTATTTTCTGAACTTCAGTTAATAGTTCTCCACACGATAAAATAATAGCCATCAAGATTCACATTTCTAATTTTGTATCGTTCTTTTTTTATGTATTAGCAAGAAAGGTGGGTCACTTTTATTGATATTGATTGATCTAGCCACCAAGGTTCTTAGTTATATTATGTATTATTCTTATTTATGTTTTAATAAGAAAGGTGGGTGGTTTTTATTAATAATGTTTGATGTTGGTTAGCTAAGAGTTGTCATGAAAAAGAAGATAAGTTAATGTTTTTGATTGATTAAGAGTTTTCCTGAAGGATTTTTTATTAGTTAAGAGTTTGATTGGATAAGAATATTTCCTTAACATAAGGATTGATGGATTTATTATGAATGATTAAGCATTTATAATCTTTTGCGCTATTTAAAAATAAGTTGATTACTCTCGCGCTTTTAGAATAATGGTTGACATATGATTGATTAGGCATGTATATTTTTTTGTGCAATGAATAAAAGTAATGATTACTCTTACGCCTTTAATTAAGTTGACCTATGATTGTCTAGAAATTTGTTTACTCTTGCACATTTATACAAGTTTGATTTAGGATTGTTTTAGTAATCAATCTACTCTTGCACCTTTAAGAATGTTAATGAATAAATGTTTGAGCGATTGATTTCCCTTGCGCCATGGATTATGCGGATGATTAAGTAATTAGATTGATTTGTGCTATGGACTAATGATGATGCATAATGATTACGCTTTTATATTACTCTCGTGCATTGTGATAATGTTGATGTATGATTTCCTAAGTGATTAGATTAATTGCATTCATTGAATGATGTTGATTTATGTTTAATTCAGTATTTAGATCACGCACGCACCTTGAAAAGAATGTTGACTTATTGATTAATCACAGGCCTTGAAATAAAATAGATGTTTTCCTTTGTGCCATGAAAATAAAATAAGGTTGATTTCACTCACACCTTAACTTATGTTTCTATATGATTGATTTAGTAATTAAATTCTCTTGTGCCATTAACATTAATGATGTTGATTGATTGAGCTAGTTTGTTTTTGACTTGATTGTGTTAGTGGGATGTAGACACCTCTTTGTTCCTCAGAACAGTCACCAGCCCTAAGACCTTAAATGGTCAAAATCAATAGGATGAATCATGTCCTTGAATGTTGCTTATGTGTCCTGGAGTTCCTAACCTTGTAGGGTAGGTTGGGTGGGTATTCATTTTAATATTCATTATTCAGTTGATCATTGTTTATAATTTGCTTCAGTTGATTGTAATGTGTTGAACTGCGTCACTATTTATGTTTGTGTGTTGGTCAGGTGTCGCTATCATTTATGTTGTTGCGTTGGTTGCGTCGTTATTAATTACAATGATGATTCACTTGTAATGATTTTAATTATGATTTCGTTGATTATGCACTACTATGAATTACGTGTGGACATTAATTTTCCTAATGATTTAAAGGAAATAAAAATGTACCTATTGTGCTTCGCTTTTCCTAGTCGTAACGGAGGCGGCGTTACACTTCCCATTTAATATTTCTTCAAGTTTATGTCCTAGTAATGTTGAAGAAAAGGATTATATGTTTCATGTACCATATGCTAATGCAGTAGGAAGTTTGATGTATGTGATGGTGAGTACCAGAATAGATATTTCACATGCAGTTGGTGTTGTCAGTAGATACATGGAAAATTCAGGTAAAGAGCATTGGGTAGTAGTGAAATGGGTGCTCTAGTATCTTAGGGGAACAATTAATTATTCTATCACCTATGATGGTTCCAGTGATTCATTTTGCGGTTATGTCGATTCATATTTGTAGGTGACTTGGACAAAAGGAGTTCCACTTCAGGATATGTCTTTACTCTTGTAGGAGGACCTGTTAGTTGGATGTCAAAACTTCAAAACATATTTCTTTATCCACTACTGAGGCAAAATATATGACTGCCTCACATGCATGCAAGGAGGAAATTTGGTTAAAAGGTTTGATGGGTGAGTATGCAGGACAAGGTGAAAGTATTCTACGATAGTCAAAGTTCTATTCATTTGGCTAGAAATCCAACTTATCACATTTAGATGAAGCATATTTCTATTAAATACCATTTTGTAAGACAGGTTGTTGATGAAGTGGGGGGGGTGGCTCTGGAAAAGGTTCATACAAAAGTGAATTATGTAGACATGTTCACAAAACCAGTTTTGTTAGAGATGCTATGATGGTGTTTGGATTCTTTTGGCTTGCAGAAAAGATGATGAATTAATTCAGACATGATATATTAGGTAAATTGTTGTCAAGGTCATGGAGATTGCTAAAACTACTGGAACTAATTTCCCATGCAAATGCATGCACACTGTATTAGCTAAAAATGGAATGTGCATGCATGCACACTACAACTATCAGTTTGTGTAACTGGTGAATCATGTTGTAACTAGTTTGTTTAACTGCCTAACAGATCCTATATATCTAGCATACTCGTAGAGCTGTGTAGAATAAATGTAGTGTAGCGCAGTGTGCGGGAAGATAGTGAGATGATGGTTTTAAGCCCATGTTTGGCTACTGTAATTCTCCCTTGAATAATGAGAATATTGATTATCATTGCCCCATGGTTTTTTCCCTCAAAAGAGTTTTTCCACGTAAATCACTGTACTCATTATGTGATTGTTGTTCTTAGTTTTTTTTCTTGTCATTAATCTTGTTGAGTTTATGCTTCCACTGCTCAACAATATGAATGTTTCAAATTTATGATATTATCTATTTTCCCTGTGATCACTATTAAATGCCAATGGTTCATAGATTACCTTATTATATTATCTTATTAATCTACAAATCTTATTGTAAAATAAATCATATGGTTAGTATATTTAAAATTGTGCATTTTTTTCTTTATGCAAAGAAAGTTTATTTCATAAAGTAAACCAAACATCATGTAACACATTTTTTATCAAACTCCTAATCATATGGTCCTATAAATCTAGGATTTGTTAAATAAAAAGTAATTTTTTCCTAAGGGAAAAAGAAAGATTATAAAATTATCAATTCTCATAATCTATAGTGAATTGTCAATATTATAATATTATTTTAGGAGGATATACATTTTGGAATTCAGTTTATACAAATATACTTACCCATATTTTTTTATATGTTTTATGTTTTTCAATCTAATTGAATTTATATATGAGTTTATTTTTTATGTTTTTTAATCATATTGAATTTTAAATGTAATTTGTCATAAATATTTATAATTATTTTTCTAAATAATTATAATACATTTTTCAATATAAGTTTACATTATAATCAAACTTTAACTTTGCTAATGTCCATCAAGATGACAATTTGTTTTTCTATGACTAAAAAGATTACATAATAAACAAGAACAGAAATCAACAAAAAGGAAATACTATGAAATATTTTAACTAGGATATAAACAAAAATGAAATCAACAAAGAGGAAATATTTTGACTTGGATATAAAAAAATTGGCATATATAACAAAAGTCTCTTTTGATTATAAAGATATAACCAAAACTATTTTTAAGTAAAATATGGTTCTCGTCATAAACATTTTATACCAAGTTAGAAGTAAAATATGGTTATGGTCATAATCACTTTATAACAAATTATCATAAATTATAAACACAACACTTTATACCAAATTATCATAGAGTTCCAGCAGAAAAATATGGTTTTGGTTTTCAATTTCAAGTTTGTGCGGCAGGGCCCTTGTTTCCTAATGCCATCAAGCATCTCTAGGTATGTGAAAATATATAAAATAAACATTTTAAATTCAAACATATACATAGATAGATATCTCAATCATGACTCATGGAAATTTTACCTTTATAATTTAATCATCCATTATTTACATTAGATTAAATTTTTACATATTATTTTATAGATATTACAACAACATAATCTCCTTTTATAACTATTAATACATAATTATTCTCAATTCCACATGAACATATCCTTTTATAACTATTAATACATAATTATTCTCAATTCCACATGAACATATCCTTTTATAACTGTTAATACATAATTATTCTTTCTTAATTCAACATGAAGATACCAATTGAAGATAAATATTCATTAAATTTGCATACATAATAAACCAGGAAAGTAACTGCAAAGCAGCTATTTCTTTCCAAGTCACCTTGGAGCTGAGATATTAAGAAATAACGCTGAGATATTACCTCTCTGCCCATTTACATACATATATAAATATAAATCGAAATATAGAAGAAGTCAGGCATGTAATTCAATAGGTTGAGCTATCCCTAGGTTGCAGCACGTTCACTCATTTACTCGCCTGCCACGGTTTCTTTCCAGCCCACGCCCAATTGAGTAGTTAGTGGAACAGATCACAAGGTGAGAGAACATTCGTCATACATATTATATATACATGAAATATATATATATATATATATATATATATATATATATATATATATATATATATT
>ML779993.1:252206-266538 GCA_009831015.1 Picea engelmannii
AGTTTTTTTCTCTTCTATAATTTGTTTCAGCTGTGTGATTCTTAGTTTCTCTGTCATCGTTAAGTTCGTCCCACCCACTATGATATTGTTGATAGCATCTAAATTGTAACTTATGGCATTGCGCTCATTTAATTACCATGCATATTCGAGCTCATCCAACCGAAAAAGAAGTTCTAGTGGGATGAAACCATCGTAATTTGTTATCAAAGTGGGAAGGATGGAAACCTTAGCTTGTGGGGTTGTGAAGTTGCTCACGACTAGATTCTAAGGGTTAGAAAACCTTTAATTGAAACCTATAATCTATTGCATGTGAAGACCATTTTTGGCTAGTTTCTAAAATTTAGTTAATAGTTCTCCACACGATAAAATAATAGCCATCAAGATTCATATTTCTAATTTTGTATTGTTCTTTATTTATGTATTAGTAAGAAAGGTGGGTGGCTTTTATTGATATTGATTGATCTAGCCACTAAAGTTCTTATTTATATTATGTATTATTCTTATTTATGTTTTAATAAGAAAGGTGGGTGGTTTTTATTAATAATGATTGATGTTGATTAGTTAAGAGTTGTCATGAAAAAAAAGATTAGTTAATGTTTTTGATTGGTTAAGATTTTTCCTAAAGGATTTTTTATTAGTTAAGAGTTTGATTGGATAAGAATTTTTCCTTAACATAAGGATTGATGGATTTATTATGAATGATTAAGAATCTATAGTATTTTACACCATTTAAAAATAAGTTTATTACTCTCGCACTTTTAGAATAATGGTTGACATATGATTGAATAGGCATGTATAATTTCTTGCTCAATGAATAAAATTAATGATTACTTTTACGCCTTTAATTAAGTTGACATATGATTGTCTATAAATTTGTTTACTCTTGCGCATTTATACAAGGTTGATTTAGGATTGTTTTACTAATCAATCTACTCTTGTGCCTCTAAGAATGTTAGTGAATAAATGATTGAGTGGTTGATTTCCCTTGCGTTGTGGATTATGTTGATGATTAAGTAATTAGATTGCTTTGTGCTATGGACTAATGATGATACATAATGATTATGCTTTTAGATTACTCGCACGCATTGTGATAATGTTGATGTATGATTTACTAAGTGATTAGATTAATTGTGTGCATTGAATGATGTTGATTGATGTTTAATTCGATATTTATATCACGCACGCACCTTGAAAAGAATGTTGACTTATTGAGTAATCGCATGCCTTGAAATAAAATAGATGTTTTCCTTTGCGCCATGAAAATAAAATAAGGTTGATTTCACTTATACCTTAACTTATGTTTTTATATGATTGATTTAGTAATTAAATTCTCTTGCGCCATGAACAATAATGATGTTGATTGATTGAGCTAGTTGGTTTTCGACTTGATTGTGTTAGTGGGATGTAGACACCTCCTTGTTCCTCAGAACAGTCGCCAACCCTGAGACCTTAAATGGTAAAAATCAATAGGATGAATCCTGGGCTTGAGTGTTGCTTATGTGTCCTGGAGGTCCTAACCTTGCAGGGTATGTTGGGTAGGTAGTCATTTTAATATTCAATATCTGGTTTATCATTGTTTATAATTTTCTTCAATTGATGGTGATGTGTTGAACTGTGTCACTATTTATGTTTATGTGTTGGTCAGGTGTCACTATCATTTATGTTGATGTGTTGGTTGCTTCATTATTAATTACAATGATGAGTCACTTGTAATGCTTTTAATTATGATGTCATTGATTATGCGCTGCTATGAATTATGTGTGGACGTTAATTTTCCTAATTCTTTAAAGGAAAAAAAATTGTACCTATTGTGCTTCGCTTTTCCTAGTCGTAATAGAGGGGTCGTTACATATGGTATCATAGCAAGGTTCAACCCCGTGAATTGGGATCATTACACCTTCCATTGTATTAAACACTCGATTAATAACTTATCACTAATTAAATTGAATTGTATCCCTGCAGGTAATCATGGTTAGAGGACGTTGTGGAGGCAGACGACGTGGTGCTAGGGGAGGAGGTGTGATGCCTCTAGTAGCATCCACGCCAGAGGGGTCTAACCCCCAAGGAGAAGAGAAAGTCATTGGACATGAGCAGATTCTTGTGGGGGATGTGGTTGGGTTGATGAGGTCCTTTCAGAGGATTTCAAAGGCCTTGATTAACCGAATAGATAGAGATGAGTCCAGGGTGACTGTACCTCCTGAGGGTCCACAACGCGCTCCAGTTGGCAGTGGTAGCATTCACAAAGAACTTGAGAAGGTCAAGTTTCACAAGTTCATGGGTGCCACAAACAGTGCAGCCATCGAGGCATGGTTGGAGAACATGGCGATGTGCTTCGCACTTCACGACTACACCTCCAACATGAAATTTAGCATGGTGGTCTTCCAGCTGAAGGGGAGCGTTCTTCTATGGTGGAAGATGCTCCTACCACAACTGAGCATGGTCATCAAACATGTGTCATGGGAACTGTTAGAGGAGCAGTTCCAGGAGAGGTATTTACCAAAGGAATTCATTGAGCGCCAGCTCGATGAGTTCAATGCCTTATGATAGGGTGGTCGTATGGTGTCAGAGTATGAGGCCTTATTCATGGATCTACTTAGGTATGCTCGACATATGAGCACATAGAAGTTGAAGGTCAAAAAGTTTGTGTTTGGCCTTAAATTCAACATCCGTGTGAAGGTGAGGATCCTAATTCCACAGGCATTGCACAACGCAGTCCAGAAGGCCCTCATAGCAGAGGAAGATTTTACCAACGGGGGTCAGAGTAGGACTCCTACAAGACCGACTGGACAAACGATGACAGGTGTGTAGCAGCATCAGACACCAACCATACATACATTAGGGTATCGAGATACGTCGAGAGGATCCACATTCATGACACCTCGATGATTGACTCATCAACAGAGGACTCCCTATAGAGGACCACAACATCAGCACTAGCATCACCCTCAACAATAACAGTTTAGGCCTATTCAACAGAACAAACCAGGATTTCATGCTAGTAGGCCATCAACTTCTACTTCGGGGACTAGGATTATTGGGCCGAAGACCGGATGCTAGACATGTGGAGAACCACATTACCAACGAGACTATCTGGTTGAGAGGGCCAGAGCAGTCGGGTCAGTCGGACACACTACAGTTGGAGATTTGGGAAAGGCCCACAAGATTCATGCAACAGTGAATAACTTCCAAGCAGAGCACCAGTCCATTTTGCTCGAGACGACATGTACCATCGCCGACTAAAATTTTAGTATTTTGATAGATCCTGGTGCTATAAAGAGATTTATTTATAGTGCAGCGCTGAAAATAATTCAGGTAAAGGCAGTCGAGCAGGACGAGTTTAGGTACGTGGAAATGGCTTTGGGTGCCAAGCAAAAGGTTGGAGAAAAGGTTATGGATTGTATCCTTAACTTGGGAGATTTTGTAACAAAGGCCAACCTGTATGTCATGATCTTAGGATCTTATGACGTCGTGATTGGTATGGATTGGTTGGAATTGCATGATGTGATACTCGATTGTAAGACGAAATGGTTTAGTTTGACCGATGATGAGGGACAAAGACGAGTGATTGTAGGAAGAAATCAGTGAGTTTCCTTAAGATTCATTTCTTCCCTACAACTATAGGAGAGCATGCACAAAGGATGCAAGTCATATGCTATCTTAGCGCTGAATGACAAGGGCGTGGCAAAAGTATTAGAAAAACTTTTGGTAGTACGAGAGTTTGTAGACGCGTTCCCATAAGATTTACCAGGTTTTCTTCCCAAAAGAGAGCTGGAATTTACCATTGACTTAAAACCTGGCACTGAACCGATAGCAAGAATGCCTTATCAGATGTTGACCTATGAGTTAAAGGAGTTGAAAATGCAACTAAAGGATTTGTTGGACCTGGGACTTATATTTCCAAGTGTGTTTCCTTGGGGCGCACCTATTATTTTCATACGAAAGAAGGATGGGTCGTGGAGACACTGTATTGACTACCCTTAATTGAACAAGAAAACGATCAAGAAACAATTTTTTTTTCCAAGAATAGACAATTTGTTTGATCAAATGAAAGGTGCGACTGTGTTTTCGAAGATCGACTTAAGATCAGGATATCACCAGTTATGAATCAAAGAGGAATAAATTCCTAAGACTGCATTCATGATGAGGTTCAAACATTACAAGTTTACCTTTTTACCGTTTGGACTGACAAACGCCCTTGGGGTATTCATGAGCTTGATGAATGGGATGTTCCACGAATACTTGGAATTTTTTTTTCGAGTATTCATTGACAAAATTTTGATATATTCTTGAATGATGGAAGAACATGATGAACATTTGTGCTTGGTACTACAAGGTTTACAAGAAAACAAATTATATGGGGAACTGTCGAAATGCTATTTTTATCAACCGAGGATTCATTATTTAGGGCATGTTATCTTCGACGAAGGCATCACCATGGATCCAGTGAAAGTAGAGGATATTATGGAATGGCCTGCACTGAAAAATGCACTGGAAGTACGTAGCTTTATGGGTTTAGTGGGATATTACCGACGATTCATCGAAGGTTTTTCGAAAATAGAAAATCCGATCACATAATTGCAGAAGAAAAACAAGAACTTTGTTTGGATCGAGAAATGTACGGAATAATTTCGAAGGCTCAAGGAGATGTTGACGACATCATCGATACTAAAACTCCCCGACATGGATGAGGACTTCTTGGTATGCACTGACGCATCCAAATAAGGCTTAGGCAGAGTCTTGATGCAAGACGGTCGAGTGATCGCTTACATCTAAAGAAAATTAAGGAAGCATGAGGAGAACTACGAGATACATTATTTGGAGTTACTGGCCATTGTGTATGCCTTGAGAGTGTGGAGACACTACCTGATTGGATGAAAATACGAACTAAAAACATACCACTTCAATTTGCAACACATTTTTACACAAAGTGACTTGAACGCTTAGAGAATATGATTTTGAGATTACTTACATAAAAGGAACAACAAATAGAGTGGAAGATGTGCCGAGTCAGAGACCACATATATTTTTGGTGATACCTCTTCAGACAAATCTTCGAGAAAATATTCTAACTATATAGTTCGGTGATGACTGGTATAAAGAGGTTAAGGAAAATATCAGACAAGACACTGTGTTGGTACCAAGGTTTGAAGTATATACATTGGACAACGATGAATTGATGAGGTATAATAACCGGATTTACGTACCTCCTAACGACGAATTGAGAAGTTTGATCTTAAGCGAAGCTCATAGAGCAGTGTACATGGCTCATCCAAGAGTCATGAAGATGAGGGAAAACCTTAAGCCCTTATTCTTTTGGAAAGGAATGAAAGCAGACATGGTTAACTACGTGGCGAGATGTCTAGAATGTTAGCAAGTGAAGGATGAACATAAACATCCAAACGGATTACTACAACCACATGATATTCAAAAATCAAAATGGTAGGTCATTTCGATGGAATTTATTGTTGGATTTCCACTGGAGGTAAGGAGGCACGACTCGATTTTCATGGTAGTTGACACCTTGACAAAGAGTGTACATTTTATTCTTGTGCACATGATGTATTAGGTGCCATAAATAGTTATAGTTTTTATCAGCGAGATTGTGAGATTACATGGTGTGCCTAAAAGGATCATATTCGATAGAGGATCAATGTTTACAAGACATTTTTGGATCAGTTTCCAAGAGGCCTTGGGGACACAACTGAACTTTAGTAAAAGATATCACCCTGAGACAGACAAATAGAAAGAAATAACAAACCAAATCTTGAAATATATGTTGTGTATGTACGTGATGGACCAACATAAGCATTGGGAGGAGTTCTTGCCACTAGTAGAGTTTGCATGCAACAACAGCTATCAAAGTACCATTAAGATGGCACCATTTGAGTTTCTTTACGGGTGACCGTGTCAGACGCCATTGAGTTGGGGTCGAATTGAGGATAGGGTCCTGGTAGGACCAGAAGCGATCCAAGAAATGGAAGAACAAATGAAAATGATAAGCAAAAGGATTAAAGAAGCGCAATATCGGAAGAAGATTTATGTCGATGCACATCGCGTTGACCATAATTATGAAGTTGGTGACCGATTTTTCTTGCAAGTGAAACCACACAAGAGCTCGATTAATTTTGGAAATGGTGCTAAAATCTCTCCTAGGTTTATGGGACCTTTCAAATTTGTGGAAAGGAAAGGGCCCATGGCCTATCAAATAGCCTTTCCTGATTCTTTGAGGTGTATGCATGATGTTTTTCATGTATTTGTTTTGAGACATTATGTTAGTGATTCTACACATGTGATTGACATGAATTCGTTGTAGGTGTAGGACGAGGGTGCACTCATGGAAGAGCCAATCCGCATTTTGTACCATCGCATTCGAAAGCTACAATGATGAACAGGCAATCAAGTCAAGGGCTAGTGGGACAATTATAGTCCACACTCGGCTACCTGGGAAGACACATATGATATGCACCAGTAGTTTCCATATTTATTTGATAGTTAGACATATAGATCTTATCAGATGATTTATTTACTGTATTTATATACTGTACAACTTCGGGATGAAGTTTAAAACAAGAGGGGATGTATGTAACATCTCTCTCTTGCGAGCACATGTTATTGACTTATTCTTTGAGGACACTTGCATGCAAGTGATTCGTTTTTAGTATATGATTGTTTGTTTTACTTATGGATTCTTATGATGATGTTGATGGATTTTGATTTATGTTGTTTTGGTATCTATGTATTAACATATGTTATTGATGAGTTTCCCTTGAGTGGGAAGGACACTTGACAAATTGAGGGTGTCAATGGCACCAATGGACCTCCTTGGACTCCAGATTGAGTCAGGTAGTGGATTGTATTGGTTTGAGTATTTCATTTATGCATATGTGACATATGATCAATTATATTATGATGTTGTTTATGGATAATTGACAATGTTTCATTGATGGATGCAGGCTGATGATTGCTTTATAATATTACTCACATAAGGAGTAAAGGGGCCATGCACAGAAACCAGATATTGAGGGAGAGGTGTGGAAACATCCATGTTACGACCTACTAGAACTCCTGCCATGGCTCAAATTGTAGGTTAACAATTACCTAGTTCGAGAGATCCACGATGTCATGAGGGAAGACTAAGATAGTCGCTCACAAATATTTCTAAGGGGTGCGCATTAAGGCAAGGTCTTTAGTCCTTATAATCCCTTAGTCTCTCACAAGGTCACCCGAAAGGAGTGTTGACTCCAAGGGTTGGACAACTACCAAAACCAGTCAAGGGCGAGTGATACCCTTGTAGTATATAGTGCATCTTGAAGGACACATAGCGTAATTAAAAATTTGAATCAAAGGCGAGTGACACCCTTGGAGCACGGAGTGCATCTTGAAGGGCACATCACATAATTAAAAATTTGAATCAAAGGCGAGTGGCACCCTTTGAGCACAGAGTGTGTCTTGAAGGGCATGTCGTGGAATTAAAAATTGAGTCAGTGAATCTAGGTGGCCTAAAAAACTTTGAGCAAATGTTAAACCTTGTAAAATATTGAGCACTGTCGAATTAACTAATTAATTAAAGAATTAATTTATTAATCGTAAGCCCTAAGGGTCTAAGATTTTGCAAATAGAAATTTAACTAAGCCTAAGTCTAAGTCAGTGAGAAGACTAGAAACTAATTCTATAAATTAAATATTGAGGGGATGAAATAAATCAATTTAAGAAATCAATGAAAATAAAATAAATCTAAAGAGTGATTTAATACACATTTGTGCAAGTAATTACCAAATTGGAATTTAAGGTAAAAATGGAATAAAGCTAAAGGAATGGGTATGCATAGAAAGGAATCTAGAACCTAGTTAACAATAGTCTAACTAGGAGAAGATTCATATTTTAACTCAACTCAATTTTAGAAAGGCGTCAGTCATTAATTGGAAATAAAGGGAATAAAGGGACAACTAGGAGTGATCTTAGGAGCGCTTTTAGGATGGGTGAGGGAAATTGATTTTTATTAAATTAAAATGTGGATTTAATTGTGCAAATTGGGGAAAGGGTGACAACTGTATAGGGAAGATAATTCTAAATTATTTTAATTAAAAAGCGAATTTATTTGTGCAAGTGTGGGAAAACTCTATAAAACAAATGGTCGAGTTGAGAGAAAAACACACGGGTTATGAGTAATGTTATGCTGCAAAAATTTTCACTGGTTTTTTACGTGAGAGTTGGGATACCCAGCTTGAGAGAGAGTGGTGGCTCTACCTTGCGAGGCGAGCTAGGAGCTAGAGGATTCTGGTTGTGTGTGTGTGGCCCCTTTGTGGCTCGGGGGGCTAAGGGGGAAGAAGAGTACCCCTAGCATTGGTTGGGAGGTGTCGGTGAAGTCTCAACGATTAACAAGCAGTCGAAGACTCATTGACGTTGTACAAGCTTGGAAAGGACACGCGTTAGTTTCCGGTCAGACAAGCAACTCCACTACCATTATTTTCTGGTCACGGTACTGTATAATTAGTTTTTTTATGTGTTAAGAAAGAATCAATGTACTCTTCTAGATTTTGAATATTGATGTTATTGGAGTTTAGATTCTGAATGTTTATAAAACTCATGCATTCTCGATAATATAATGATTTTGTATATTGTAACCATGATATCGTCAGTTTCATATTGAAGTAAAAAATTGATGTATAGATCACTGGGAGCGATCTCAATTTTTGTTATTTTTCTTTATCTGTTGAAGTTTAGTTCATATGAAATTATTTTTACATGCTTGCAATTTTACTATGAAACCTTTGCATTTTTATCTGAAAAACATAGCCATGATCTTGGTGCATCTACCCTACGCTTCTCTCAGAAAACCCTTTGTGTTTTTATGCATACTATTTCACCCAACAATGGTGAATTCCCTGCCCTCATTCTCTACGCATTTTTTTGGCTCTTTTTGTTTGAGAATTTGTCTTCATTGTTCTTTCGAAGCTGGAGGGATGGCTCTGTAATACAATGGTAGTGTTTCTCTATGATTTGATTACTTATTACCCAACGAATTTGTTTATTCCCTCATCAAAATTTAACATGGTGTTTCTCTGCGATTTGCTTACTTATTACCAAAAAAATTCATTTATTCCCTCAACAAAATTTAACATGGTGTTTCTTTGCAATTGCTTATTTATTTACCCAACGAATTTGTTTATTCCCTCAATGAAATTTAGCATGGTTTCATCTCTGCATTGCTTACATATTTACCCAACGTCTATGCTCTCACCATACCATTAATCTCTCGAAATCCTCAGCGAGTCTATGCATTCATTTCTGCCTAGTTTTAACCCTGGTATTTGCAAACTTACCTCTGCTTTTTTTTTTTCTTGAGCAATTTTCCCAGTAACTGCGATTTCACCCTGGCGTTTTTCCCTTAGATTCATCTTTGCATGTTGCAAACACCATTCTCCCAATAAATGTGTTCTCCGAATATATTTTATTTATTTTTTTGTGGAATGGATTCCACACAGAGATTTTGCCTCTGCGTTTTGATTGGGAATTGTAAACCATACGTTTTATTTCTATGCTTAGTGATTTTTATATTTTTCTCTGTGATTTTGCAAATAAAGATGCCCTATGTGGTTGGGGGGGAAATGCCCTACGTTTTACCCTTAATTCCTCTGTGAATTTTGAAATTAAATACGCCATGTGTGTTTGGGGGGAAACACCTTGCACCTTACTTTTTTTCTCTGCATTTTTATTGGTGCATTCGCTGCATTTGCTGCCTCGGATTCATTTATTTCCTATTGTGTGGAGACACTTGTACATGTGACCCTTGCTTTTGCCAATGAATTATAAAATATGGATGTTACCACCATAGATAACCATTGACCGATGTGCAATGGCGAGGTTTGGATATAAAATATAAGATAGGTGTTAATAAGTCAACCACAACTCTTTGCATGCCAGAGGCATGTGATTGAAGACCCCTCCAATGTAATGCTAATTATATATATATATATATATATATATATATAAGTTTTTTTCTCTTCTCTAATTTGTTTCAACTATGTGATTCTTAGTTTCTCTGTCGCCATTAAGTTCAGCCCACGTACTATGATATTGTTGATAGCATCAAAATTGTAACTTCTGGCATTGCACTCATTTAATTACCACGCATATTCGAGCTCATCCAACCAAAAAAGAAGTTCCAGTGGGATGCAACCATCGTAAGTTGTGATCAAAGTGGTAAGGATGGTAAACTTATCTCGTGGGGTTGTTAAGTTGCTTGCGACTAGATTCTAAAGGTTGGGAAACCTTTAATTGAAACCTATATTCTATTGCATGCGAAGACAATTTTTGGCTATTTTCTGAACTTCAGTTAATAGTTCTCCGCATGATAAAATAATAGCCATCAAGATTCATATTTCTAATTTTGTATCATTCTTTATTTATGTATTAGCAAGAAAGGTGGGTCACTTTTATTGATATTGATTGATCTAGCCACCAAGGTTCTTAGTTATATTATGTATTATTCTTATTTATGTTTTAATAAGAAAGGTGGGTGGTTTTTATTAATAATGATTGATGTTGGTTAGCTAAGAGTTGTCATGAAAAAGAAGATAAGTTAATGTTTTTGATTGGTTAAGAGTTTTCCTGAAGGATTTTTTATTAGTTAAGAGTTTGATTGGATAAGAATATTTCCTTAACATAAGGATTGATGGATTTATTATGAATGGTTAAGCATTTATAATCTTTTGCGCTATTTAAAAATAAGTTGATTACTCTCGCGCTTTTAGAATAATGGTTGACATATGATTGATTAGGCATGTATAATTTTTTGTGCAATGAATAAAAGTAATGATTACTCTTACGCCTTTAATTAAGTTGACCTATGATTGTCTAGAAATTTGTTTACTCTTGTGCATTTATACAAGTTTGATTTAGGATTGTTTTAGTAATCAAATCTACTCTTGCGCCTCTAAGAATGTTAATGAATAAATGTTTGAGCGATTGATTTCCCTTGCACCATGGATTATGCAGATGATTAAGTAATTAGATTGCTTTGCGCTATGGACTAATGATGATGCATAATGATTATGCTTTTATATTACTCGCGCGCATTGTGATAATGTTGATGTATGATTTCCTAAGTGATTAGATTAATTGCGTTCATTGAATGATGTTGATGTATGTTTAATTCAGTATTTAGATCACGCATGCACCTTGAAAAGAATGTTGACTTATTGATTAATCGCGGTCCTTGAAATAAAATAGATGTTTTCCTTTGCACCATGAAAACAAAATAAGGTTGATTTCACTCACGCCTTAACTTATGTTGCTATATGATTGATTTAGTAATTAAATTATCTTGTGCCTTGAACATTAATGTTGTTGATTGATTGAGCTAGTTTGTTTTCGACTTGATTGTGTTAGTGGGATGTAGACACCTCCTTGCTCCTCAGAACAGTCGCCAGCCCTGAGACCTTAAATGGTCAAAATCAATAGGATGAATCATGTCCTTGAACGTTGATTATGTGTCCTTGAGGTCCTAACCTTGTAGGGTAGGTTGGGTGGGTATTCATTTTAATATTCATTATTCAGTTGATCATTGTTTATAATTTGCTTCAATTGATTGTGATGTGTTGAACTGTGTCACTATTTATGTTTATGTGTTGGTCAGGTGTCGCTATCATTTATGTTGATGTGTTGGTTGTGTCGTTATTAATTACAATGATGATTCGCTTGTAATGATTTTAATTATGATGTCATTGATTATGCGCTACTATGAATTACGTGTGGACATTAATTTTCCTAATGATTTAAAGGAAAAAAAAATGTACCTATTGTGCTTCGCTTTTCCTAGTCATAACGGAGGGGGCGTTACACTCCCCATTTAATATTTCTTCAAGTTTATGTCCTAGTAATGTTGAAGAAAATGATTATATGTTTCATGTACCATATGCTAATGCAGTAGGAAATTTGATGTATGTGATGGTGAGTACCAGAATAGATATTTCACATGCAGTTGGTGTTGTCAGTAGATACATGGAAAATTTAGGTAAAGAGCATTGGGTAGTAGTGAAATGGGTGCTCTAGTATCTTAGGGGAACAATTAATTATTCTATCACCTATGATGGTTCCAATGATTCATTTTGTGATTATGTCGATTCATATTTGTAGGTGACTTGGACAAAAGGAGTTCCACTTCAGGATATGTCTTTACTCTTGCAGGAGGACCTGTTAGTTGGATGTCAAAACTTCAAAAGATGGTTGCTTTATCCACTACTGAGGCAGAATATATGACTGCCTCACATGCATGCAAGGAGGAAATTTGGTTAAAAGGTTTGATGGGTGAGTTTGCAGGACAAGGTGAAAGTATTCTACGATAGTCAAAGTTCTATTCATTTGGCTAGAAATCCAACTTATCACATTTAGATGAAGCATATTTCTATTAAATACCATTTTGTAAGATAGGTTGTTGATGAAGGGGGGGGTGGCTCTGGAAAAGGTCCATACAAAAGTGAATTATGTAGACATGTTCACGAAACCAATTTTGTTAGAGAAGCTACAATGGTGTTTGGATTCTTTTGGCTTGCAGAAAAGATGATGAATTAATTCATACATGATATATTTGGTAAATCGTTGTCAAGGTGGAGATTGTTGAAACTACTGGAACTAATTTCCCATGCATATGCATGCACACTGTATGAGCTAAAAATGGAATGTGCATGCATGCACACTACAATGATCAGTTTGTGTAACTGGTGAATCATGTTGTAACTAGTTTGTTTAACTGTCTAACGAATCCTATATATCTATCATACTTGTAGAGGTGTGTAGAATAAATGTTGTGTAAAGCAGTGTGTGGGAAGATAGTGAGAGGATGGTTTTAAGCCCATGTTTGGCCACTGTAATTCTCCCTTGAATAATGAGAATACTGATTATCATTACCCCATGGTTTTTTCCCTCAAAAGAGTTTTTTCACGTAAATCACTATATTCATTATGTGATTGTTGTTCTCAGTTTTTTTTCTTATCATTAATCTTATTGAGTTTATGCTTCCACTACCCAACAATATGAATGTTTCAAATTTATGGTATTATCTATTTTCCCTATGATCACTACTAAATGCCAATGGTTCATAGATTACCTTATTATATTATCTTATTAATCTACAAATCTTATTGTAAAATAAATCATATGGTTAGTATATTTAAAATTGTGCATTTTTTTATATTGTGCAAAGAAAGTTTATTTCATAAAGTAAACCAAACATCATGTAACACAATTTTTATCAAACTCCTAATCATATGGTTCTATAAATCTAATATTTTTTATGATTCTATAAATCTAAGATTTGTTAAATAAAAAGTGATTTTTTTTTTTTTTTTTTTTTNGGTAAAAGAAAGATTATAAAATTATAATTCTCATAATCTATAGTGAATTGTCAATATTTTAGGAGGATATACATTTTGGAATTCAGCTCATACAAATATATTTACCCATATTTTTTATATGTTTTATGTTTTTCAATCTAATTGAATTTGAATTTATATATGATTTTTTTTTAATCATATTGAATTTTAAATGCAATTTGTCATGAATATTTATAATTACTTTTCTAAGTAATTATAATGCATTTTTCAATATTAAAATAAATAAGTTTACATTATAATCAAACTTTAACTTTGCTAATGTCCATCAAGATGACAATTTTTTATTCTATGACTAGAAAGATTACATAATAAACAAGAACGGAAATCAACAAAAAGGAAATACTATAAATATTTTAATTGAATTGTGTGCAACTATGAGCTCTTTTATAAATCAATATGGTTAAGCTCATTTATGGTTAAGGAAAGATTGTCATGGACTTTAACGAAATACTTCATTTATGGTTATGGAAAGATTGTCATGGACTTTAATGTATGGGCATTGCACAATCGACGACAATGGTTAAGCTCTATTCATATCCTTCATAAAATTTGAACATAAATTTTATCTACCCGAAATTAAGAAACACCAACATTTCAAAAGACCAGATAGACTTGTAATTATTGTATTATATAAAGTGGGCCTAAGACATTAAAATATATTTAAAATAAATAATTCTTATTAATATGTGAAATATTTAATGTACATACATGAATTATAAATTCGATTTTTCCTTGATAAATCCATGAAACGCGTGTAAGCTTCTATCATCCTACAAGTTTTACATGAGGTATGTTAGTGTTCACTCGTGTCTGAAAAAATGCAATATCCAGCTTGTCTATCGGATACTGATCATATCATTCTTATGTCTAGGAAGCATTATGGTGACACTAGGATGCTCTATACTGTATGCAATCATCATGGGTGGATTTCAACGTAT
>ML779993.1:295440-305770 GCA_009831015.1 Picea engelmannii
GAAATCTACCGTCTACAATATCGATAGGAGATACCATAGGAGCTTGCCCTCAAGACAGTCAAGTTTCATATGAATCCTATGAGAAGCAAACAGCTCAAAACTCAAATGGCCCAATCACAGAGTTCTGGATTTTGCAGCGCCTCTGCCTTGCTTTTCACCTTCGTTGGAAGTTCAATACCTTGATGCCCAACACAAATACAAGTGCAAAGAAAACGGAGAATCCGACCAGGGCTCCAGCTACTGCACCCAAGAAATCATACCTGTATCCAAAATAATCCTCCACGAACTTATACAGTGGTTTCGTTCCCTCACCCAATACTTCCAGAGGGTCTGTAACGTCCCCATACTGCGAGACAATGAGGCCATAGATGCTCCAGGAAAACGGGCATATCCAGTAGTACCAGATCCACCATTTTGGGATTCTCTACACACATTCAGAAACCCATTACGACAAGCTGATTATTAAAATGAATCAGTGTTAGTAAGTTAATCTGTTAGCGTGGAGTTACCTTTGAACCCTTAGCTTCGCCTAATCAAAATGAAAATAGACATACATTCCGTTCTTGCCTAGTTATATGGGATAATAAAGTTTAGTCAAAAGAAACAGGTCGATAAAGTAGGTTGCATACCGGTTTAGGAATGAAGAATCCTGAAAACAGATTGAAAACAGAGTAGAATGCTGCAGCTACTATTGAGGCCACTTGTTGATTTGGAGTTATGGAGACTGTCATCATGCCATAATAGGTGAAATAGAGAAATGTGAAGTAGTTCAGGAAGAAGAACCACGCAAACTTCTTAGCTGTCCACTGGAAATGGACCATACTGTAAACAATGAGAGTGTACATAACTGTCTGGCCGAGTATGTATGGAAGCTCAATCACCACCTGTTAGAAGTTTTTTTTTTATTATCAGAGAATACATATGTAAATAGGAATCCGATCCGACTATGTGATTATATGAATGGAAAATAGTGACAAATTCATAGGAATAGAAGGAGAATTGTATAGTTGCCAGAATGCAGCTTGATGGTGTTAACACAGTGGACCTGCGGTAGGACATTTCAAGACCTTCCCAAACCCAACCAAGACTCCAAACCCGGAATTGGCTCATCCACAAAGCCAAAGGGCTTCCTACGCATGTAGGAGCACCATGCCATCCTAATGCGAGCTAGTGGGAAGATGCTGGCACATTGACCCCAAAGCTTGCTCTTGAATTGGCAATGCCAGAGGTCCATATTGTGCTTTATGGGTCAATCTTCAGAACATGGAGGGTCCGAATGTGGATAGTAATGATCGAGAATAAAATGAAACAATGAAATATGACTAACCTGAGCCAGAGCATAGGGCAATGCAGAGTACATTCCTGCAGCCTTTTCTCTGTAGAACACAGTTCTCTCTACTGCAACCACAGGCTGTACCGTTGAACAGTTGTTAACTCCCAAGAATAAAACTGCTCCATACAAGGTCCCCGCAATGATAAAAAGATCATTGTTGTTGTCCCTGACATGCAGTCAAGCTATTTCTTAGTATCGGAGAAGAGCAAGAGTCTATAACATACAAAATAAGAGCAGCACAGATTTTTGTGCTTTGTCAATCCAAACAACTTAATGCTTTGGCCAGTAATCTATCCTACAGAGTTAAATCTCAAGTACATACTTTTTTGTGCCGACCTTCCAAAAGATTGTTCCAAGGAGCAGAGCACAGACAAGTGTGAAGAAGTATCTAACAGCGTTATAGTCGGGACTTCGCCAGTAAGTCCACCATTGCTTCCACAAACAAGAATTGAACTGTCCAAAGAATGATTGTGAGTACTGGGTTGCAAAGTAAAGATCCTTTGCATCTGGACATGGAGCCTTCAGCTCTGTTACCAATGCCCTGTTCCGCCTTTATTGCCAAGAAAAGGAAAAAATGTTAGAAAGTGAGTTTGAAGCTAATATCTTTCTGTCTTGTAGACTTCTTGTAATGCGAGATATCATATGCATCAGGAATCTGGTGGGAAAATATTGATAACTATAATGCTTACATATAGAGGGAAGATTTCTTGTAATGCTCTGCAAAGTCTATCCCCAAGCCATGTTCGGCAGCAATAGAGCTAACTTCCAACATCCATGTAGCTGGGTTGTATTTATCTTTTATCTTTGGTACCCCTGGAATAGTCTGCAGTTCGTCATGATGAAATAAGAATATCAACTCACATTTGGGCTGTAAATAAGTAGTGCTCTATTCAAAACTATTCCTTTACTAAGGACTACAAGAATCTCCCAAGTTGTTACCTCAAAGTATTCAACAACCTTGTGAGAATTCCGGCCTAGTGGCCCAAAGAAAATGACTTTCCCTCCTCTTTTCATCAACAATAGCTGAACCCATCATTGTAAGTCAGAAATCAACACCAAACTTTGAAACAAACAATATGAGTTATCCTAGAATCTAAACCTTGGTTTACCTCATCAAAAGCTTCAAAGATGTCAATGCTAGGCTGATGAATGGTACAGACAACAGTCCTTCCAGTGTCTACTGTATTACGTACAGTTCGCATCACAATTGCAGCTGCTCTAGCATCCAAACCAGAAGTGGGCTCATCCATGAAAATTATAGAAGGATTTGCAACAAGCTCCACAGCTATTGTTAACCTTTTCCTTTGTTCAGTTGATAATCCAGATATACCTGGCAGGCCTACCAGTGCATCCCTTAAATTGTCTAATTCCACAAGTTCAATGACCTCATGAACAAAGGCCTACAAATTGAATCTTTTGCAAATCAGTAACATGACAATTTTGCATCATGTCAAAAGAAAACACTATTAGACAAGAGGAAATCGTAGTTGTAGACTTACAGTTCTGGTTTCTTTGTCAACATCCTTTGGAAGACGGAGAAATGCCGAATATAACAAGGATTCTCTGACAGTAACCTGTGGAGAATGTATATCATTCTGTTCACAATAACCAGAAATACGAGCAAAGGTTTCTTGACTTTTGGGAAATCCAGAGATTCGGATATCACCCTCAATGTATCCTCCAGTCTTTCTTCCAGCTAAGACATCCATGAGAGTTGTCTTCCCGGCACCACTAACCCCCATCAATGCTGTAAGAACACCAGGTCTGAATGCCCCTGTAACATCTCGGAGCAATTGAAGTCTATCATCAGTCACTCCTTGTTCCTTCATTTCCTGCAGAAAAATTTGGAACTTGTCAACCAAACCCTTCAAGTAAGAGAAGCCACAAAAATTGGCAGTATCTGAATCACATAATAGACTAGTCTCAGGGCTCAAACTCATACCAGGGGCATATCAACAAAGTAATTGACATCTTCAAAAGACATGGCTAGTGCTTTGAATGGAAGAATCATTCCTCTCTTTGGAGGAACTCCTGTTGCAGCAGCAGCCTCCAAACCCAACTCATTATTTCCTTCTAGACTAGTTGATTGGTTGCTCATTCCACTGATCTGCATTTCAACTGCATAACCAAGCAATGAAGAATTTGTTATAGAACTCAAAATGATGGAGTTCTTAGTACTTACTCCGCCTATTCCCCTTAATCTGTTCAAGAAACTCTGAACCAGACTAGGTTAACAGTTGTCTTACAGGCATTATTGTCATCTGCAGAAGACCCTCTTCTTGATCTCGATGGCTTTCTATTATGTCCTTGCTTGCTATCGTTCTCTTGGGCTTGCATTTCTTCAAGTTCTTCCTCAGAAATGACAGCTTGAGGTTTCCCAAGAGCTATGCACAAACAAATCCCTCATCATTCATATATGAAAGAATTTGGTTAAAGAAAGATGAACAGAAAGAGAACGGTATCATTGTTCTAGTGAAGCAACTCACGTTTTAGATATGCAAGAGCCAAAGTAAAAAGCACATTGAAGAGGACCGAAAATCCCAATAGAGCAGCAACTCCTAGCCAATACCAATATGCTTGTGGAAAGATGTTACGACTCTTCAGTGCAGAAACACCCAAATTTGTGGTATTCTCTGCACTCTGAAGGCCAACACGGTTCCATGACACTAGTCAATTTTATGAATGGATTTGAAAAACTCTTCATAGTTAAAGAACTCCTTCAAGGAAAACTCATGTTAGATTATTTCGATCTTTTCCAAAATCTTTAGTGGAATTCTTAAAGCATTAAAAGGTTAAAGCCTTACTATCATCCATCTAGGAGCAAGCATCTCATTCACTGAAATTGCATTTTCTGCATACATCAAAGGGGAACACCAGTAGCCCCATATCCACCATTTCGGGATGTTCTCTGCAACAGAAATCCATTGTCAATCTCAATATAAACTGATACTTCACTGCTTAAAACCAGAAGCCTACCATATGATTATAGTGACAAGTAAAGTCCGTCTTGTTTAACAAGATTTTCTACATTCTAGTCTTACATCAATGCTTCGTTGATTTCTTAAAGATATTAAATGTCAGTGAGTTAGAAAGAAATAAAAATGCTAACCTCTAGGGAGAATGAATCCTCCAAGCATGAATATAAGCAGAAGAGATATAAAGCCTCCAGTATTAGCTAAGATCATTGTCCTGAAAACTCCTGCCATAAGACGGAACAGGGACGATGCCATCTGATGAACAAGGAAGATAACAAGAAATTGTCGAAAGAACCTGCAGGGTAGAAAGATTGAAGTCTTTTAAAAGGAACAAATGCAATGAAGAGATTAGGCTTCCGTCACTAAGAATGGAGACAATCTTGATAAATGATTGATTTGCCGATACTACCTGCTAGCTTCGGGGGTAAACCCAGTGGTATAGTAAGTTATCAACACCCAAACTCCAGCCTCCAACACTGACATTGGAATTCTGAGTAAAAATGTAGGAATAGTGAAAGCCCATGCAGGATAGAAAAGTAAATCCCGTTGTTTGAAGAACACAGGAAGCCTGACAATTGTCATGGCCAATTCTGCAAATCCATTGAACATGTTGGCGAGGAGGCTGAAAATAAGTGCTCCAAGGTATATATTTGCATCGTTTCGGGACTTATGATGCATTTCAGTCTTCAAGAATACAGTCGACGTAATAAAGGCTCCAACTATAATCTGCAAAGTGAAATAGTTCTAGATAGATATATTTTATCCATGTAGCGATGATTCTCATCTCATTAAAATAGACTATGATTTTTCTCAAATCAAACCAAATTAGAGACTGTGAAGCATCTTACTTGTGTTGTCTTGAAGATGTAAACAAAGGAATTCCGCTTGACCAGAAGCCATTCTTTTGAGAAACAGGCCTTGAAGATCTCCATTTTGGGGACAGGGTTCCTATCGAACACCAAAGCTGCTCTGTGACTTCTCTTTTTATCATAAGAGACTGATAGCTCATTTTCCAAATGCAAACCTGAATGAAACTGCTTGAATCTCAACACAAATTCCTTGACAGGTATGTAGCGATAAGACCCCTTCTTGTCTTCCCAGTATTGTTCTTGATCTTTCTTTGATGTAACCTGCAACCATGGATATTGGAGAGGAAATGGAAGTACAATATTCTATTAGAATTGGAAAGACAAGTTATGATTGACTATTTTGAACTCTCTATAATCTGGGTACCTCTTGTAAGAAATCTGCAGTGCCCTTTCTTTCAGGGCATTTGAATCCACAGCTTTCGAAAAATTCCAGGACATTCTCCCTAGGTCCATGGTAGATAATCTGACCCTCTGATAAGAGTATTATGTCATCAAAGAGATCAAATATTTCTGGTGCTGGCTGCAACAGAGACATGAGTATTGTTGCATCCATGAGATTGGTGAAGTGCTGCAGGCATTTCACTATCTGATAGGTGGTAGAACTGTCCAGCCCTGTTGATATCTCATCCATGAAGAGAGTCTTTGTAGGTCCTACAATCATCTCCCCTGGAAAAACGGAAATCTTAAGAATTGTTATAAAACCATACTGATTTGTAGTCATCGTAATGACATTTGTACTTAATTATACAGCTCTAGTCTGTTCAGAGGAATTTTCAGGCATACCAGTTGTGACACGCTTCTTTTGCCCACCGGAGATTCCTCTCTGCATGTCATTGCCAACTATTGTATCTCCACAAACATCTAACCCCAGAATCTGTTTAGACAAGGATTCTAAAGCAATGAATTCCCGCATCTCCTCTTGTACCTAAATCTATTTATTTAAATCTTTGAATTATAGACTATAGCTAGGTTGGTCTCCATGCATTTACCTTAAGGATGTAATCAGTCTGAAGGCCACTCTTCAGACCTTCCATTGCTGTTGCCTGTAGAAAGCAAGCGACAATAAAAATCAGAGAACCAAATTGACATCAATAAGCATAGTGCCTAAGCAAGCTGGGTAACACAATAGAACCTATCAAGATTTTCTCTAAGCAAGTGGCCCATAAACATCTGAACTTACTTTCATGAATAGATCAACGTCTGCCTCTGGAAAAATCCCAGCTTGCTTCTCCCTCCTGGCGAGCTCGGCAAGCAGCTCTGCACAAGAATATGCCAACAAGCATAAGTCTAGTCAATAAACACTTCAGAGTATGATCCAGGGGACTAATTAACTAGGTGAAATGTAAGTCTGACGGATTGAAATTTGGTTAGATTGCACACCGAATCTATCACCAACGCCTTGACATCTAGCAGAGAAATCGAGTGTTTCTCTAACTGTCATTTCTCCAACATGTAAGTCATGCTGGCTTATGTAAGCAGATGTTTTTTGAGGAACAAATTCGTCCAGTGTATACCCGTTGTAAGTAATTTCTCCCCTCACCTGATCATTCAAGAATAGTAAAGTAAATACCTTGTTTTATTGATGAAACATTGGCATACCTGCACAATGCCAAGTAAGGATAGGAAAAGGCTTTAACCTTCAAGCCAGGGTCCAATTTCCCAGCCAAAGCTAGGAGCAATGAAGTCTTTCCCGACCCGGGGGGACCCAATAACAAAGTCATTCTGCATGATCAGTGCAAGGATATGTTGTAAGCATTTATCAATGTTTCCAATAAGATCTTTCAGGACCAGCCCTTCAAACTGGGGCAATAAAGACTTTTCAGTATCCGGCGAAATTTGATATAGACAAACAGCAATTGCATTATAAATTCTGTATATTGGTGTGATTTGAATGAAAAAGGGTTTTTTGCAGAGCAGCAGCCTATTACCGAGATGGTTTCAGGACTCCACTTGCTTCTTTCAGAATTGTGAGATTTATTTTCTTTGTGAGTGTCAGTCCAACCATGCCGAACAAGTATTCCACCAGGTTTTTCGCAGTATTCCAGAGAGTAGGAAGAGCTCTGCTCCCCACATAACACTCCGCATCTACTGTCAAGTGTTGGAATCGAACTTCTACAGTTGGAAGCTCGATACCAACTCTGCAAACAATGTCAAAACAGTATTAAGATCTCATTGCAAACAGCATATGAGCTACTGCTACCTTGCGAATCGAAATTGGAAACTCAGAAACTTTTTTTGAGATGTCATACTCTCACCTGTCAATACGATTCCTGAGATTCCTCAGGAACTTCTCGTTATCTTCATCTGCCACATTAATGAGGCGGTCAATGAAGGCCTGCCTTTCCATGAAGCCGAGCTTCCGAACATCCACTTGTCTGTAGTCAACGTCCATCTTATTATGATTATCCTCAAGTGTTTGCATGATGATACTGGTCCTCAACCTATCATACGTTGGCAACTTCTCCAGAGCTGCCCATCTGAGAGATTCCTCGTCATCCTCAAATCCTTCTCTCTGTGATCTGGCAAACACATCTTCAACTCCCCAATCCGATCCGCTGCCACTCATTCTCATACTCCTACTCACATTTCTTCTCATTCTCTTTCCAGACTCCCACATTCTCTCCACTCCATCCATGTATATATTTTTCTACTCAGCAGGAACCCGGATAAATTCTCAGATACCTGCGTTGCTTCACCTGTGATTTGCGAAGACGAGGAATGCAAATATTTATAGAGAATATAGAATGCAGCTCTTAGTTCTGAAAAAGCTTCTAACTTTGACGTACTATAAACGTTCTACGTTTTTTCCGAACACATTTATCGCACGAGATTGACCTACCCCGAAATCTTTCTCATCCACAAATCTCATGGGTTCTCATTTCTCATCCACAAATCTCATGGATGTCAGTGTGTGTTTGAATAAGGAGATGGTAAGTCGTGTTTATCTGACACCTCTGAAGCGAATGCAAACGAAAATTTAGGGAGAATCAGGTAATTTTAATGGAGGTAAGCCAAGGCATCTAAATGCAAACGAAAATTAGTGAGAATCAGGAAGCTTAGAGAGGTAAAGATGTAATAAACGGCCATCTCATAAATTTAGGAAAAGTTGCGTTTTACTGAAGGCAATATTTGTCAGTGTTTGTACGTTGGAACTTATGACGTCACATTATTTTCAGCAGATTGACGTCATATTAAACGTCATCATATTGACGTCATATTAAATTGATATTAGATGTCATCATATTGATGTTATCATGGTTAAGAACATGTGTTTCCTCCGGGTAGGGTATGTATACTTTCGTAGACTTACCAGTAAAATTGCTGGGCGGAGAGGGTCCCTTGTCCCATAATCAAGGGGGTTTCATACATCAGTTTGGTGTTAAGGTAGCTGTGACTTTAAAAATCGATTATTATTATTATTATTATTGCAGTCTTAGAATTTATTCAATATTGCAGATTTAATTAATTAAATTTATTGATTTTTTTTTAATATTGAATAAATTTTAGCCTCACAATAAAGTAATAAATATTATATAAATTGGAATATATACGAATAAATATTACTCATCTCACAATCTCACAATAAAGTAATAAATATTGTATAAATTGGATATAGACTGGTTAAACCTAAAGTGTATCAAATTCAATGATATTTATCTCAACTTATACAACATACATTTATTAAATTTAATAATATATATTAACCTATACAAGGTTTATTACTTTATCTAACAAGTGATGACCGTGTAGAGTTGAATTAGGAGTAAATGCATAGGATGGAAACTGCAGCAGAGATGTGGCAAGCAACATGAAACACATGTGGTATCCATGCAGTGAATGACACATGGTCTCTAGAGTCTCATTTATTTTTTGAAAGTATATAATCTATTTTGCTATTTTGAAAATTTATGTATGTTTTGTCTCTATATGTGGCAGGACAAAAAAAATATTCAAATTAAATAAATACAATTTTTTGACATTCATCATAGTGGAAGATAAAAATTTATGACGACATATAAATAAAAGGAGATAAAAAAATAGTTTAATTTGAAATATATCGAAAAACTTACATATTCCTGGAAATTTAAATGCATTTGTCATATAGACTGGGATTGGGGCTCCCGCGGACCATACACATAGTGGAAGATAAAAATTTATGACGTAAATATAAAAGGAGATAAAAAACAATTTTATTTGAAATATATCAAAAAATAATATTGTTTGTTACATATTCCTGGAAATTTAAATGTGTTTGTCATATAGACTGGTATTGGGGCTCCCGCGGACCATAAGAGAAATATGTACAATAAATGAGACTGTAGAAAGAAGAAGTGGACGACGGTAGAGTGTAATACCTGAAAATAATAAATTGAAAGATATCAGTGTTTGGCTAGACATTTCTATTTAAAAAAGTGGAATAACTGGGTTGATAAAAAATGCAGGATGTGATCGGTATAGACTTACAGTGATGGTATATAAGACCCATTTTGCTATTTGCTTGTTGATGCCATTTCATTGATGTCTTCGACGGCTACTGGAATTGTGCCAACTACCTGTTTCCTTTCATCGACGACTTGCTTCAATTCCCTTTTGAGTCATTCTTCAATGTAGCTTCTCATTGGGGCGACGTTGATCTCATTCCAGATTTTTATGTTGAAAAGTTCATTTTCTAATTCCTTGAAATCGATAGAAAGATTACACAGAGCCTAATCAATTTGCTCACTCTGTACCGAATAGTCGACTAGCCAGTTGTCGACGTCATCTTGACCATATTCAAGGATGTTGTAAAACTTTTCTAAAGACAACGCCTTAAAAATATCAACCTATTTATCAAAGGCTTGCTTAGTTAAGGGAAAGGACTTGACGATTAAGTTGGGGTCTTGGAAGTCGTTGGTCCTTTCGACTAAGTCTATTATGGTCATCTTTGTGAATAATTTTTCTTTCTTTGATATGGCTTGTTCACATGATTGGAAAATGAGATGGAGGTTCTTCACTTTTTCTTTCCAGCATGCATTTAATTGATCGATCTAGTTTTTGGATGGGAGATATTGTTGTCTTCTTCTCGTTTCTGTCATGTTTTTGATAATGGTGTCGAAAGGAAGGATCGTGTCTAAATCTAAATGTTCTTCATCTTTTAAATGCGCCTGCAAATG
>ML779993.1:327348-337546 GCA_009831015.1 Picea engelmannii
CTTGTAAAATTGGAAGCCCCAAAGATTGGTAAAGAAGCCCCTAGTTGGTTACAAGTCTTAGTCAAAGGGTAAAGTGATTGCAACAAGAAATCCCTAAAGTAAATAAAGAGGTTACTTTGAAAAAGTATATAAACACCTCAAGGAGTTATTCACAAGTACACTCACACACTCATTCATTGATTGTCTATATTGTGATATAGTGATCTTTTGCTAAAGTTGTGACGCCATTTTTTGAAGTAGAAAAGGAAGGTCAAAGGAGAAAGTATCAAGGTTACAACAAACCCTAGTTTTTTAGGTATCTGAGGGTCGTAGGTCAGCAGGGTAGGGATGTATGCGGGTTGTAGTGGAGAAAAGCGCGATATCCATGAACTGTAGAAGACAAATTTGTGTATCTGTGAAAAGATAATGAAGGTTTGAATAGATGTTGGTACCAAGTCCCTAAAGGCTTGAAGAAAGTCTACAGGTCAACATCTCAAAGTTTTAGGTCATATACAAAGGTATTTGTATGGTTGTATACTTCTTTTGATGGTTACTTCTTGTCATGATATGGTGTATGCTTTAGGCATAATTGGTATGGTATTTGGATATGGTATATCTTGGTAGCTTGGTTCAACATATGACATGGTCCTTATAGTTCTTATCTTTGAGTTGATTGTATATGGTTGAGTATTATTCATGTTGTATGGTGACATATGCATGAGGGGCATGGATTTGTTATTTGAGATACTTCATTGATGACATGTTACATATATGCACATGGTTGATGGTATGGTATATGGTATAGGTTACACATAGTTCACGATTCACTATTCTTTATTGATGTATCTTTGGTTCATGATCGATGCATGAGATAGTATATATGTTGGTATACAATTGATGCATGGTATGGTACATGTGTTAGTTGGTTGATGAGAAGATACATATTGATGAGACAGTGACAGTGACAGTGATAGAGTGATAGTTATAGAGATAAAGTGAAAGTGATAGACACAAAATAACAGTGATAGAGAAAGAGTGATAGTGACAGTGGAAAATTTTGTGATAACAAAAGTTGGTCTACATTTATACTATAGGGAGGTTGGACGGGGCAAGGACAAGTGGTTGTATCCACCTTCCGGTTGTATTCAGACAACTTAGGGGGTTGTAGCCTCCTTATGGTTGGAACCAGATAATTTCGAGAGTTGTAGCTTCCTTTAGGTTGGAGCCTCCTTCCAGTTGTAGCTGGAGAATCAGGAAGTTGGTGCTTCCAATGAATGTATTCTTTTGATATATAAGAAAAACATTATGTGATTTTCTCCCATTTGGGTTTCCATGTAAATTTTGGTGTACTATGTATCTATTGTAATGTGATGTTGTTTATGATTATATTTTTGATGATATATTGAATGCTAATAATAAACTATTGAATATTGTTGAAGAATATGTTGTCGTTAAAATTACTATAATTTATCATTATTGATTCACCCCCCTCTCAGTAATCCAACATATATGTATTCCTATCTCTCCCTCTCATATTATCACACACTATATTAATTTTAGTACATCGCAAAGAAAGAAATGGCCTTGACCTATAGATGTTAATACCTAGACCTATACCTAGACATGGAAAGAACTAGATCATGACCTAGAATATGACTTATACCTATACGATGACCATGATGTAGACCATGACATAGACCTAGAGCTAAACCTATACCATGACCTAGACCACGACATATACCTAGAGCTAGAGCTAGATCATGACCTAGACCTATACCATGACCTAGACCTCCCTAGATCCATCTAAGCCTAGGCATAACATATAATCGACCCTTAACCCCCTTCACACCTGATCCTTAAGTGCATTATGCATATACATTTTGTTAAAGGCCCCACAACCCTTGCACCTACATCTTGGTGCTCTAACAAATTCTCTATGCTTCAAACCTCTTTCAATCCTAATCCCTTAGGTCCTATTTTTCCCCAAACCCTTATACATATTTATTCATAAAGATGTTTGTTCTACAATAAATTTTATATCCATTTCATTAAGAGTGTGTACATGCTCTTTCAACTTGAAATCCTTGAGGTTGGGCGTTCATCCATGCCCAGTAGGAACACATGCACATTCCTAGAACATGCATGCATTTTAGCGCACACACATTATAAGAACATGTGTGCATTCCTATGGGGAAGTTTTATGTGCCAATTACACTCTTCAACCTCATCTATCTAAAAAACTCGAACAATCCCAACATCTGTACATAAAAATAACAAAACAAACAAGTCTTTTTTCTTTTTTCTTGTTATTTAATTCATATACAATTTTGTGCTATTGTAAAACAATTGTGGGAAGAATTGGAAGACAAATTTTTCCAATTGGAATTGAAATTATTGGTTGTGTCTTCTTGTGTAATAACGAGACAAAATTTTCCAATTGGAATTTTTAGTTGTTTCTTCTTGTGTAATACCAAGACAAATTTGTCCAATTGGAATTGGAATTGTTAGTTGTGCCTTCTTGTGTAATACCAAGACAAATTTGTTATGGTGTGCTTGGAAGCTAAATTTCCACTTTAAAAATGACGGGGAACCAACGAAATCGAGATAGAAATTCCTTTAGGAAAAAAATACCCATTGAAAAGGTAGATGAAGAAAGATAAAAGGCAAGGCTATGTATGTCAAAGCGTAAGCTTTCAGAAGAGGGAAAACCAATTTTTAGTGGAATAGATGTTGATGTTATTTCTCCTCCATCACCACAAGCAAAGCATATGAGTTCAATAGAAACCAATCCAGTTCAGACTTCTATTGTACCTCCAATCAATATCTCATCAAGAAGTTGTTGTGGATGACGAGATGATGCTTGGAGTTGATTATACAATGGATGAAATTATAGAGGCAAATGGCGCACAATACTCTGGTGAATAAGTTCATGTGGTGCAAATTCTTGTTGGATAGTCAGACGTTCCAGAAACTAGTCATGGGCATGTCCACTCTCCTCCTAGAATTGATGTGCCACTGATTGAAGGGGAAAGAACTACAACATTATTAACTCCATAGCAGGGAGGTCAAGAGTTCCAGAATAGGGGTTCATTGTCCCTACCTAGATTGAGCAGTGTGTGACAAGGAAATCCTAAATGCATTCAAGTGGATGAAAGTGGTCTAGCATCACTTGAAGGTAAGTTTCCTAACCATATTATTCATTATCATTCTTATAAAGCCATTAAAGAATATTTTGAACCAAAATTCAATGCCGCTAAATGTCAATTTTTTTGGCTTTGTTAAAATCTAGAAGTTTGACTATTGTTAGGAGAATTTTAGGCATTAAAACAATCAAAAGTTTAGAAAAAAGTCATGATATTGTTAGAAACCTTGTGGATGATTTTCAAAAAATTGGTAAGAAATCTCGTTCTAAAGACCGTAATGCAGTATGACGTGTCTTGTCACAATCAATTGTTAGCAAGATCACAAGAAAACATTGTTTGATACAACAAACCTCTCATCTCATGAAATGCAATATTAAAACCCTTAGAAAGTATTATAATAGACGAGATAGCCTCGACATAAGTGACCCAACAGATTTGTGGGCCTTCACTAGTAGGCTACCTCGTTCTGACATGAGGTTAATTAGAGTAGTTAAAGGAATAGTGAATGTTTTCTGGCACGAGAACAATATTCCTTCTTCCAACCAAAAAGATGTACTAAAATTGAGAAGGGGATCTAGGGACTGTGAACCCCATATTAAACACTTTCTTGACATTACATAAATATAATTATTGTATGAGAGATTCAGGATAGTACATAGTGCACTTAACTTAGGCTAAAGATCTTTTTATAAATGCAAGTTTTGGTATGTTCAAATAAACACAATTCGTAAAACATGTTGTTGTATATATCACATTGAGTATGGTTATTATTATGACACATACCCACACACACACACACATATTTTGTGTATTTCATAACACCCTTTTTTAGGAATGCTTAGTTATATTGATGTCGTCGTCATATAGAGACTTTATTCACAACATCTTGTGTACAAGGCCAAAGGGTTGTACATTTTATCAAAAATATTTCTTAGATGGGACATGCCCAAGGTGTGGTGGAATGAAATTACTAAGAAAGTTCATCCACACAAGTGATGCATATGAATTGGGGAGGAAGGAGGTTTCCTTGCAAAGCTTAATCCAATATTATTAACAATAGCAGGTCAGTGTAGTGGTCCATATCACATACATGCATGGGAATTGGGCCAGAGAGTATTGAATAAAATATAGTTATATTAAAGGAGTATCACTTCTACATAAGCGATGATAGGTGCCATGAATTAGCCTATGTAAAAAAATTATTTGAGTTGTTTTACAATCACCTTAAGGAGAAGAACATACAGATGGATCAACATTGGATTTGGTTAGATGGTTGTGCAAGCCAGTTCAAAAATTCTCATCCATTTCCATGGTTGTGTATGTTGCAAAAAAAACTCAAGGTACCACACATTTGGAACTATTTCAAGTCTGGGAAAGGGAAAGAGGAGCACGATGGAGAAGGAGCATGCATAAAATAGCATTATGCATGAGATGAATAAAGTTCACAACTACTTCCCTTATTTGAGATGTGAAATCCATTGTTGAATGGTGTTCTTTAGTAGTAGGAGAGGGAACAAGAACCTGTGAAGACCAATCACACATGAAAGGACATGTACATAGATATTTTTGGGAGGTGGTCGATGTAGATCGATCACAGTGGTACGAATGCAAAACAATACATGGAACTCATGGATTGCATTAAGATCGAACATCAAATAATGCCATAGTTGAAATATGGACGAGAAAAATCTCTTTCTTCTATGGTCCATGTAGTAGTAATGAATGAGATGATCTTGAATCCATAAATTGGGTTGATAGATGGGATCGTGTATCAAACCCCATTGTTAAATGTATAAATATGGAATTATCCCAGTTGGAGGAGGACCAACAAAATATTTGAGTAGATTATGATCACATCCTATATATTTTACTGCCAAGTTTGGTGAAACCTTCTATTAAATTTTGAATAACTAACATCAATGTTTTATGCTTTGGTCATTTAGTGGACTCATGTGTTGGCACTCATTTTTTGTAGGGAATATATATGCAATGGTTTCCCTAAGAGGTAATGAATGGGGCACTAATGATTGGTTGGGACATTGCTTAGAGGGAAATTAGACCCTCATGCAATCAGTAACAGACTCTAAAGGCATTGAATTTCTAATTGGGTCAATGGTTATTAAAGGAAAACACCTGACATAGGATGAAAGAACACAAAAAAAATATGGCTATGCATTTCAATATTATAGACCAGGTGAAGCTTTAAACCACATTACGAACTTGGTTAATGCTACAAACCTCCAACTACAAAAAATTCCAAGTAATAACTCATCAAAGGTATGATACTTCTTGTCTTACTTTGAGCACGAGAAGTTATTGGAGACCATCAGTATTAGAAGTGATCCTGATGGTCTAATTGAATGACCATAGGTATGTAAAATGAATAATTGAACGAATATTTCAGATTTATGAATGATTGAAATTTTTGCTTCATTTTATGGTTGTTATGGTATTCTTGTATTTTGTGGTTCTTTTTTGTTGTTAAGGAACTATGTTTAGCCTTCCCTTGTCTTTACTTGTATTTCTTGCCTAGCCTTGCCTTACCTTTCCATGCCTTGACTTGTCTTGATTTTCCTTGCCTTGCCTTTCCTTTCCATGTCATGCCTTGATTTACCATGCCATGCATTGCCTTTCCATGCCATGATATGCCATGCCATACCTTGCCATACCTTACCTTTCTATGTCATGCCTTGCCTTTCCTTTCCATGCCATGCCTTGACTTTTCATGCCATGTCTTGAATTTCCATGCCATGCCTTACCTTGCCATACCATGCTTTATATTTCCATACCATGCATTTCATTTCCTTGCGTTGCATTGCCTTGCCTTGCATTTCTTTTCCTTGCCTTGATTTTCCATGCCATGCCTTGCCTTTCCATGCCATGCCTTGCCATTCCTTGTGTTTCATTTCCTTTCCTTGCATTGTTTTCACTTGAATTTCCTTCCCTTTCCTTTCCATGTCATTCCTTTCCTTTCCATGCCATGCCTTTCCTTGCCATGAATTTCCATGCCTTTCCTTTCCTTGCCATTCCATGCCTTGCCTTACCATGCCACGATTTTCCTTGTCATGCCATGCCATGCCATGCCATGCCTTACCTTAACTTGCCTTGCCATGATTTTCCATGTCATGCCATGCCTTTCCCTACATTTCCTTGCATGCCTTTCCATGCCTTGACTTTCCATGCCATACCTTGCCTGATGATAGCAGGGAAAATCCCCCTATTACTATACTGGGTCGAGGTACAGACAGAGCACTAAATTCGCTTAAAAGACAGTTCTATTCCTAATATACCCCAAAACTATCTAAAATTAAATGAAAAGAGAGAGGAAAGTAGGTGTACCTTAGGTCCTTTCGTTTGGTGTAGACCTATTTCACCTTTGTAGCTTCCTTGATTGTTGGTCTCCTCCCAAAGATGACTTGCAAAAACTTAGGAAAACAATGCTACAAGATATACGATATCTACTTATCACTGTTAATGTTCAGACATAGACATAGCTACATTAATCAATTAAGCATAAAAACACAATGTATTGGGACATGAAAAGAACTCTTTTATTCAATATGAAGATCATAAAGATTACAACTTTCTTTGGAAAACGCTCCACGAACCAGGTTCAGGCTCCTCTATTGTTTCTCCAAGTGAATCATTCCCATGCTTTCCTCTCACAACCAACTGATATCTTGGGAAAAGGGAAAGGGTTGTATAAGGAGAAAGGGATGGAGGGGAATGCTGAGGCCAAATCTCAGAAAGAGCTGCAAAACTTGGGCTAAGAAGGGGAAGGGATTTTGGCAGAGTTTACTTGTTCTCTTTCTTGTTGTTGTAAAGGGGACCCCAAGACCTATTTTTATGTGAGAAAAATATGGTTATTCATTTTGGGGATGGGATACAATGAGTGAAATGGTTGGGAAACCCTCGATAGCTCGTAAAATCCGTCGAATTCCTTGCAATTATATAGTTTTTGCAAATTTTGGAGGTAAATGTGGGTTGTCTAGTGTTACACATTATTTTCGTCACCCCCATGAACATTAATGATGTAAACCTATCCTTTGTCTTTAGAAGGATCAGTGGCCCAAATTCCCGAATAAAGAAGGGAGAAGAACTTTTTCTGAGAGAAGAAATTGTATTTTCCTCTGTAAAAACCCTATTAAAGAAGGTCGTCTCAGGCTACACTATATATAGGGTGCGACGATGCATGATCATTGTCTCCTTTCTCTAAATCTAGGCTATGACGTCTCCGCAGGCTGCACTATACTTAGGGTGCGATGATTTTTCGTACGTGGGAAAAACGAGCATCTTCTCGATCCTTCTAGAAGGAGAAGATTCTATGGTGAGGTGGCCTCCGATTGGTTTGGATATTACTCTCTTTTTTTATTTAGTGGGATCATCTTAACCTACTCACCTTATCCTCTTCAACTTATAAAAGGAGAGGAGCACTCATGGAGAAAGTTAGTTGGATTTAGCTTGGGATTGGTAGAGATTGATTAGATGGGAAATTGGCTTGAGATTGTTAGCTTGGTTAAAGTGGCTTTGAGTTTTTCTTTTTCAAGATAGATTGTGAGTGACTTTCAGATATATAGTCTCAGAATTCTTGGAGAAAAAGTATGTGGGAAGCAAGGGACTGTTGGAAGGGACCTTATGACATCAAGGATTTGGTTGTAATATCTCTTTCTATTATTTAATACAAATGCACTTTTTGTTGGCACAGGGGAAAACCTAGGGATCAATGCTCAAGAGCGCACCAACAAATCCCTAACTACTGACCCTTTCGGCAACACCTGCGAAGCAGATGAAGTCTCACCCGAGGTAGAGGAAGGGGTGGTTGCAAGACTCAGGTGTTTGCAACCTTAGTTCAGACACAGATTTGTGATAATATCACTTACAATGCACTTAGCATCGATCATTCATCAATATTCAACCCTTATTATACTTCACAGATAGCACAAAGCATCGCAACATTCGCTTAGATCTAAGATATTTTAGCACTTAGCAATAGTAAAATAGATCAAATCTAGTATATCAACACTAAGCATATTCATACATATCAAATCTAACATTCATACACATCTAAGAAGCACAGAGCATAAGTGGATATATCAAAGCACAAAGCATAACACACCGATTTACGTGGTTCACCCCCCCCCTGGGGCTACGCCCACAAGATATTCTTCTTTATTATCGTCCTCAATCTATTACAAGCACAAAGACTCCGAAACCCTTCTTTGCATGGGACAAAATATCTACGCAGCTCGCTAGATCCTTCTTCCTTACACTTCAGCACAAAGCCTTCTACAACCTCTTACAACAACTTGCACTTAGCTCTGCAAGCCTCTTACAATCATGCACAAATAATTTACAATCCACATTCGATCACACAGATCTAACTACTAGTACTAAGCCATCGACCATTCTTACATTGCCTAAGTATCTATTTATACATTACAAAACTGGGCCTAAGCGTGGGTAAATCCACGGGTTGACATCCCTTTCCCATTACATTGACCTAAAACCCTAAAAGACCCCCAAAAGTGGATTGAGGTCCCGTGATCTCTGCTTCGCCTGGCATTCCATCTTTGACAGGGTGTCGAAGTCCAAAAACAGTCAATTATGACCAAGTGTTCCTCAAAACTTGGTCAAGGGCCAACAAGCCCCCAACACTCACCTGTGACTCGTCCCGAGTCACTAAGGTCTGACCAATTCTGCTTTGAGTTCCTCGAGCTTGGCTTGAGCTACTTCGACCTGCCGCATTGCTACTGCCTCTTGCTCGATAAACTCCTAGATGAGTGCCTCGTTCACCGGCCCTGTTATTCTATATTCACAAGTTGTTCAAGTTCTACTCCTTTGCTTTCAACTTCAGTGAACAGTTGGCATGCCTTTTCTTGCACTGGTTGAAGTCATTGATAGACTTCCATTACTTTACTCTAAAGTGTGTGAATATGCAGTTGGGCTGTGTGTTTCTATGGAAACCTCTTCATTCTCTCTACAGGTGACAGAGCCTTCAACTACACCTGTATCTTTTTAGCATCATACTTCACCTTTTGGAGCTATGACTCCAATTTATGAAATTCTGGGTTCTCAGTTAGGTTCTCATAGATCCGCGCATTTCTGCTACTTAACTGTTTTCATTCCTCAGAGAGTTCTTTAATCCTTTCTACAATGCGCACTTCTTGTGGGGTCTATGGTATGGTTTGAATCTCTAAGTCCACAACTCTTTGTTGAAGTTGTTGAATAACTTTAGCAAGCGTCATCACTTGGCATTCGATGGGGTCCTCTACCTTCTGTTCTAAGCCGGTCATAGAGAGCAATTCTCTATTGACTGCTTCTTCAATCCCAATCTGCTTCATGAGTAGCTACTCTTTCTCTTTTTGAATCTTTTCTCTGTCTTCTTCAAATTTTGCTTGGAGAGTGTCCTTCTCTTGTTGCGCAGCTCAGTGTTGCTCAATGATTTCCTCCTGTGCTTGCTTTAAGTCCTACGTGGCCTATGTTGTTTCTTCCTATGCCTTCCGAAGGCTCACTTCGACCGTGTTAGCAATCTTACAGAGTTGAACTCGTTAATTTCCTTCTTCTATTGTTCCTTTTTGCAGGGGCACATAGGAGATTGCGTGGCTAGACTGGAGAGCTTGTTGTACTCATTGGAGTCTGATCTCGATTCTATTGTACATTGTCTCTTTCTTAGCTTCCTGTTTTTCTGTTATCTCTTCTATGGTTTCGTTCATAGATGCAATGAGAAAAATAAAGTCATATGGAGTGAGCGTGATCTTCCTCTTAGTCACGGGTGCTTTTGATTTATTTCGGGAGGAAGGTTATGGAGGCGAACCCTTCCTTTTCTTTATGATTTCTACTTCGTCTCCTGTCCTCTGTTCGACTTCATATAAGTCTTCACCATTACCTTCGTGCTCTGATGTAATGGATGCAGTTCTTACATATCTGTTATCTACATCCTGGATATCCTCATCCTTCTTTGTCTGCTTTGTTTTCTTTGTCTTACTGGGTCCAAGTGTATTCTGCGCAGATTCTGGGCTGTCAATGTCGGACACTTCTGTGGAGTTTGCTGGAATAAGGAGGTCTGTCGACCATTC
>ML779993.1:338731-359435 GCA_009831015.1 Picea engelmannii
CTGCGCTGGCTCGAGATGTTCCTGCTCAAGAAGTCGATGGGGAGACTTGCACTCCTCTCATTGATGATGTCTATAAACTTGTAGACAATCCCCGCTCTAACATGACTCTTTCGGCTCTGAGGCTAGCGAGTATATCTCTTACAGATTCTTCAGCTGCGCTAAATTCGTCGAACATATACGCTCATGATCAATAGCTCGGGTTCTCAAAGTAACGTAGATATTGTAGTAAGGTAGAGAGTAAGGGTAGAGTAATCATGGTTCACTATTCAGGTAGTTTGTAGATTCAAATTCACGATTAGAAAAAGTGTCTTCCATGCATGGCAAGATGGATTAAGTAAGTAACTCTATAATGGATTGTTTGCAATGGGTATGGGGCTTCCTTAACTCTGGTTCTATCCGTTATGGTGTGGTCTAACGGTCAGGTGATGAGCCATAAATTCTTTTTGATTTATTCAGTGCAGCAGTCAAATGGATATATTGGCCTCCAACGGCTATATTTCTTTGCCACGATGAAGTGACCCATGTCGCTGTTCTATTATCCCAATGAAGCTCGAATTGTGAAAAGTTTCTTTTAGAGAGGTTCCCTTTGTAACCCTCTATAGCCTGTCAATCTGAGCTCTCTTTTTACTTAGATTTCTAGCCTTCTTCCCCGTGAGATTTGTCTCAGTAGTTCGTTTCTCGATTTGGTTCTTATTTTTGTTGGGCATAGTCACTTCGCGTTGCTGAGGTTCTTTCCCAAGACTCAAGAGAACTACTTTGTCTGTATCTAGTACAGATACTCCAATCTTCTGTGAGTCCCCTAATTCTTTGACATATGAGCTTCTAGTGTCAAATAGCTTTGATTTATTCTCTTGTTCCTCAATCAATTGTGCGATCCTTCTGGTCATGAAATCTTTTAGCTCTTATCTCTACTGTTGTAATACCTTTTCTTCTTCCTTCTTTCTAGATTGATATCTCTCAATCCAAAGTTTTCCAAGTAACATAGTGAATGGAGTGCCGTCCTCAATAAATTTGATAATCTCAAAATCTTCTTCTGTCAAAGTTCCACTGACTGTCATAAGTATCTAAGCGATTTTTCCACATAACATAACCAGTTTTCCTTTGAATAGTACTATTCCTCATAGTGAAGGAATCATGGCAGGATTCCCTATAGATTCCCAAGTTCTTTCTAGAATAATTTTCACTTGTGTTTCTTCATCAAGAATATAGTCAATGTCGAAGCCCCCCAGTCTCTCTTCGATTTGTTCCTTTTATTTGAATATCTCTGGTAATCAGACATCTTTATGTTCCTTCAGGGTTTCTTTCATCTATGTTAATACTTTCTCTGATTCTTTCTGGGGTTCTGCTATTTATGGGGATGTCCTAGGGCGTTCTTCATGAAGATTCATTCTTTCAAGCTTAGCAATCATTGTAGGGCAATCCAGTACTTCATATTCCAAAGATTTGCAACAGAGACAACTGGGTTTTCCACCCGGGCAATCCTTAGCTAGATGGCCTAGTTTTCTGAAACCGTAACATAGGGTCAATCCTCTCTTTCTCGTAAATGATTCTGAACTTCTTCTGTACTGTGCACCAGGATCATGGTAGTTAGCTTGCAAAAAATTCTTTATAGGATCCTGCATCCATTTGTTAGTCCAAACATTCTTTCTATGCATAGGTATAACATATCTATCATTATGCTTCTCAGATCTACTCATATCAAACTTTTTTTCTTCTATTAATTCCCTAGGTTTTAAGCTAGGACCGAATCTATCAAACATACCTAGATCCATTCTCTAGAAACAAAAAAATCACTTATCTTACTTCTACAGAGCACAAAGCTTCCAGATCTAAGAAATTTTAACTATTCTTACCTTTATTAGAGCACAGGGTTTACAGATCTTACCTCTTCTCTGCAGATCTAACCTCTTTCTTTAAAAATTTCCCACTTTTACTTTTCTTAGAGCACAGAGCGTTCATATCTCGCTTCTTTTCTTTAGATTTGATCTTCCTTTCCTCAGATCTGACCTTATTCCTGGCACAAATCTTCACATGTCGAGTAAAAAGCTACGCACAAGGGCGACAGATCTACGCACAGAAATTTCTTTTGCACAAAGTTTCTTCTTCCTTAGTTCCCAACAATCATAGTTTCAGGTCCCGAAAATAGAACCATTTGTTGG
Organism: Picea engelmannii; assembly: GCA_009831015.1. Taxonomy (NCBI): domain Eukaryota; kingdom Viridiplantae; phylum Streptophyta; class Pinopsida; order Pinales; family Pinaceae; genus Picea; species Picea engelmannii. The sequence continues at coordinate 340,891 of ML779993.1, forward strand.
CACAGGAGCAGACACAGGGTTCAACGCTCAAGAGTGCACCAACAAATCCCTAACTACTGGCCCTTTCAGCAACACCTGCGAAGCATATGAAGTCTCACCTAAGGTAGAGACAGGGGTGGTTGCAAGACTCATGTGTCTGCAACCTTAGCTGGGACACAGATCTGTGATTATATCACTTACAATGCACTTAGCATAGATCATTCATCAATATTCAACCCTTATTATACTTTGTAGATAGCACCGAGCATCGCAACATTCGCTTAGATCTAAGATATTTCAACACATAGCATCAGTAAAATAGATTAGATCCAGTAGATTGGCACTAAGAATCTTCATACATATCGGATCTAACATTCATACACATCTAATAAGCACAGATCATAAGTGGATATATCAAAGCACAAAGCATAACACATAGATTTACGTGGCTCACCCCCCCCCCAGGGCTACGTCCACAAGATCTTCTTCTTTATTATCGTCCTCAGTATGTTACAAGAACAAAGACTTCAAAACCCTTCTTCGTAGAGGACAAATGATCTGTGCAGCTCACTAGATCCTTCTTCCTTACACTTCAACACAAAGCCTTCTACAACCTCTTACAACAACTTGCACTTATCTCTGTAAGCCTCTTACAATCATGCACAGAGAATTTACAATCCACATTCGATCACACATATCTAACTACTAGCACTAGGCCATCGGCCCTTCTTACATTGCCTAAATATCTATTTATACATTACAAAAGTGGGCCTAAGCATGGGTAAATCCATAGGCCGACATCCCTTTTCCATTACATTAACCCAAAACCCTAAAAGAGGCCCAAAAGTGGACCAAGGTCCCGTGATCTCTGCTTCTCCTGGCGCTCCATCTTTGATAGGGTGTCGAAGTCCAAAAATGGTCAATTATGACCAAGTGTTCCTCAAAACTTGGTCAAGGGCCAACACTTTTTCTTTCTTATATGAATCTTATTTGTCCATATTGTATGATTCCTTGATCACATACATAGTTTCATGTTAAGTAGGCTCTGTTATTCTTATCTTCGTTGGCTTGTGTTCTTTTGCAGATATTCCTCCATAAGTCTCGTGATGGAGCTTGGATTGCATTGGCGAAGTCAGATCTTCGATATTTAAAAGGTATGTTCTAGATCCATTTCTCATTTGATAATTGAAATATAAGGGAAGAGTAGTGTACTATATTGTTTTGTTCTAGTTTCAGAGTGAAACTAGGGAGATCTATTCGTTTCCACACTTATGTATTAATCCAATAACATCTAGCATGTAACTCATGTATGTACACGGGCTAACTAGTATGAAGCTAGCGTGTGTACACAGGATGTAGTTCAACAGGCCACATGCACATGTTCCAAAAAATAGTTTTTAAAGAAGGATCCTTAGCAGTAATTTGGAAAATTATGTAAGTGGAAAGGCCAATGCCATGTATGCATATGTAGGGAATTTATGGACTATAACAAATGCCCCCTAATGTTTGAGGTCAAAAGAGTAACTTATGGTTGAAATACATTACAATATTCTTACCAGTGGGAAGACACAGAGTCAAGTGAGCCCAGGACTAGAGTTCGGGAGGTTCCATCTACAAAACAATGATAATCTCTCCGAGGTGGGCATACCCATGCTCAGGATGAACTAATCATGGATTCCAATCAAGTACACTTCATATCCATGTCATATAAATGTCTATAAAGTGTAGCTGCGAGAAATACATAATAGATATACATCAAAATAATTTGATGATATTTAAGTACAATATAAGATGCATCTTCAAGAAGCATTGACGCCTGTGGTTGGAGATGAGGACTTCATAGCTTGAGAAACAACTTCAATATATTCAACAGCTTAGGTAGGAGTACAATAGGAGTGTAAGACTCAGTACTCTGAGGTCTTCGACATGTCTTCGGGGAAAGACTGGAGGATCTCGATCATCAGGCACAAATCTTCATCGATTTTGAATCTAAACTTGATTGGACTCTTGGGATGGCTGACTCATGAAAGTCAAGAGACAAATTGCAGAATCAATGACTTAGGTTGGATAAAACTTCCCTTGGAAAAAAACATGAAAAATGATGAGACTCAAATAACATAATATTGAAATAAGTTTATGATACAGGAGGCACCACAAACTCTCCATATGTTTGGAAGAGTAACCAAATGGAGGAGGACACAGATCTATGTAACGAGAAAAAATTCCTAAGGTCATACTAGATCCCAATGCTTGGTGAAAAAAAGAAAGGATGTTCTTTGTACAAGGGTGACTATCTTGTTGCCGAAAAAAAGAGAATGTATATCCCGTCCCCTCTTTTTGAAATATTTCATTTTTTTTTTCTTTTTCAAAATTTTAACGAGCTTGAAAAAGATTAAAAGAAATCTACATTACAAAGGAGGAACAAATGTTGTGGGAAATAAAACTAGTTCCAAGCGCATGGAACATACTGATGCTTAGGGCAAGGAGACATGTGTAGGATAAGGACACTTGGGGAAAATTCCTTCATGGGTCAAGGTGTCAAATCACAAGGAAAAAAGTGTTGTAAGGATTTCATTTAAGGAATTATTTAAAGGTTCAGTTGAGAGAAACATGGAGCCGACATTAGGCCAAAGATGCAAGGATGAGACATGCGATGTGATTAATCATGACACAACAAGACTCCTTCCATGTGAAATTTTACAAGCCCAGATAAGGTAAGCTCAGTGGTTTTTCACGTTTAGAGAGTCTGAAAAATGCTAAAAGAAGACTCCAGGGAGTTCCTTTTTTGTAACTAGTCTAGTCGGTTCGAAAAAGGGTTAAAATTGTACCAACATGATGTCTCTTCAAAACCATTTTAACAAGTGTGATTGAGACAATATCACTCAACAATATTTTCAATTTTAAGGAGTTTGAAAAAAGTTTAACTTATGGACTCATAGAATTTTTCTAAGTTTAGTCTCCTTAGCCCAAAAAAGTATAAAATATAACTTAGGAGAACTCTCCCAGCGAGACAAGTCTCCCGAGGCGTACCTTTTTCCTGGATAATCTATTGGTTGGAAAAAGGGTTAAGCTTATGCCAAATATATGTTCTTTCTAGACCAATTAACGAGTGTGAAAGGAACAAGGTCACTCGACAATCTTTTCATATTTAGGGAGTCTAAAAAGAGCTTAACTATGGACTCCAAAGGGGTTCCTTTTTCGTAAATAATTTCCAAGTCCCGAAAAAGACATAAACCAAAACCAAGGAGAATGTTCCCTTTTCAAAAATTTAGTCCCTTAGGCCCGAAAAAGGGTTAAAATTACGCCTAAGAATACTCTCCTAGCGAGCCGAAGCTCCTAGGGCATACATTTATTTGTAAAATCAGTCATTCGGACTGAAAAAAGGGTAAAATACCACCAGACAGATGTTCCTTCAAATTTGAGTTTGGTGAGCGTGAAGGGAAACAAGATCGCTCGAAAATATTTTCATTTTTAGAGAGTCTGAAAAGGGCTTAAAGAAGACTCTAGGGGGGTTTATCTTCTCAAGTAATCTAGACGAGACCGAAAAAAAAAAAATGAACTCTCACCAGATATTGCTTTCAAATTTTAAGCGAGCTTGAAAGACAATAAACCATGATCTTTAAGGAGTCTTGTGGGTAAAGACAATAATGATGACTAGAAAGAATAATGAGGCTTCGATACATAATCATGGCGGGACTAGCAAGGAATCCCAAGCATATGGATAAAACTCCCAGCATGGATGCCAAAATGCAGCAAAGGATCTACCTAGGGAATCCATGTAGAGGTAGGCTCTACCATCTAATTACAATACTTCTAAAGTAGCTGAGAAGGTTCTGTGTCGCACTTTGGTGGGATCGATCCTATGGAAAAGTGGAAAAGTCAACAATATACAAAATGAAGGGGGTGAAAACCTAACCTATATGAAAGAGTTGAAAAAAATGAATTTTACCATGGGATGATATAGGTGTAACCCATCTCTATAAAATCACCAAACCAAAAGGACAAGTTCATGAGAACGACCCAAATATAACTCAAAAAAGAACTTAAGTAACTACCAAGTTAAGAAAATGGAAAAAAGGGACCAAATAAGGGAAAAAATGGCCAAAAAAGTCTATAAATAGAGGTGGACAACTCATTTTTACCGTTGCAATTTGGAAAATAACCAAAAAGTTAAAAACCCCTTTTCCTCAAAAGGAAAATTCAAGGAGCTACAGTGGATGAAAAACCCTCACACTTGGACCAAGTAAATACAAATCAACGTCTCCTTTAATTTCATTCATCTTTTTATGTTTACTTTTATCTTTGGGAAGCGCATGCCCTTGTCAAAGGGTCGCATATATGTGTACGTGGGCTATCATCGCTCAACCCGCATATGTACACATTCAAATTAATAATTAGCCCATGTACATACATGACTATCTTAATGACAGTCCACGTACACCTCCTTTAATGCTCAAAAAAATAAACAACAAGGACTAAAACCTCTCCAATTTTTTGTGCAACAGGATATATGTGCATTGGAGAGAAAGGGAACATGAGGAAATTCATGTCTTGGTCGAGGAGGATCCCAGGGCCATTGCTATGCTAAGACAATGTGGCATGTGGAATTTATTCTAGTGTCCATTCATGAGGGCACAACTGAGGTTTATAAATTCTTTGGTAGAGTATTGGAACCTTGATGCAGAGACATTCATGCTAGAGGGTCAGTCACTGACCCCAACGACAACATATATCTACATCTTGATCGGACTCTCTAGGAGAGGGAAACCAGTCAATATGAGGACCTTTCCTCCAGGGTCGTACAACATCAAGGACTACATTGGAATGTACTGTGAGGCTAGTACTGAGAAAGTAGGTTCTCAGGTGCCAATAAACAAGATCACAAGCCTCCACCTTCACATTATACTATTCATTATTTGGCATATCATGGGATGCACAACATTCCATCAGGCCTCCCGTGCACAGATGCATTGTGTAGTTCAGTGTTTGAAGGCCACCATTTTTTACTAGAGTACTACCATGCTTACATGCATGAATAAAAAACTCACATACTGTCGTAGGAGGATGAACAAKAAATTTGGGTTTGGCACAATATTATGTGCATTCTTCTTCTTCGAGAGTGCCTAGTCTTAGCCYGAGGGAGACAGTACGAGGGAATATTTCCTCCTTTTCGACATTGTCAAGGTGGGAAGTTTTGCTGGCTAGACAGGGTGGAGGAAGAACCCAAGAGGCCTTCGATGAATTTTTTTTTGATTGGTGGGCCCATCAGATTCCWGTCATAGAGGACTATCCATATGCAGGAATCAATTTCCTAAGAGATCCTGACATTCCAATGCCCCCTGGTGAGGATCGCGGCGATATAGGTAACACATTTTTAAAGTTATTAAATTTTTAAATTTTTACATATTATCCTTTTTATGTTAATTCCATAGTACTAACTTAAAGATCTGTTATATACAGACGTGGGACCAGTTCAACCAGTTGAATTCAAAAAGACCAGGCGTCATCCCTGACCAGAGGTCGGACCAACAAGAGCAGGAGGACCAACAATTGCAGGAGGACCCCCATCCAGAGAGGTTGAGAGAGTGTTGTGGTGAGTAGAGAGAAACCTGACGGCTCTCACTCGTGCAACACCCATGGATGAGATAGAGGACTTGCCCCTAGCCATGCAACCACATGTAATAGGGGTTCCCAAGACTTGGGTCCAATTATTCTAGCATCTTTCAAGCGTCATAGTTCACTATAGAAGAGCCAATAGATCTATACCTTAGATATTATTGGACCATACATGTGCCGAGGGAACATTTTGTACTATGTAATGAGGGCTTAAGCCCAACAATGTATATTGGCTATTTTTGAGGCTTTAATTCCCACTTTGTACTCATGATATTATTTTTTGGATATATTATATATACATCTTTTCTGTCTTATGGATTAACATTTTTTACAATTGTATTTACATGTGTATGTGTGTGTTTTACTTTTACATGTGACCAACATGCCAATCTAATACTTGATTAGCTAATGTATTAGTTAGTTGGTTAGATCTCCTAGGAACATGAATATAAGTAATATAATCAAAATATCGTTCTAAGAGACGTACCTTAAGGAATCGTCGATGAAGGGTTGGATCGTAAACGCAGTATACCCCATTTAACTGGGACATGACCAATTGAGCATCTAATTAGACCTGGAGGTGAGAAATACCATGTGACAAGGCATCACGTAGTAATTCTATCATTGTGTTGTACTTGGAAACATTATTGGTTTCTTCACCTAGACAAATACCTCTAGAAGATAACAACTGACCACCAGGTGAAAAAATCACCCAAGCTATGGAAGAAAGCCTTCCAGTGTGTTAGCTAGCATCATCCGCGAACCCAACATAGACTTCAGATTCACTTGACATCTACCACAGTGAAAAGAAAACATAAACAACTACACATCCATAAAACAAAAAGAAAAAAATGTATAGAAAACTATACATATATACAAGAAGTCATGCTCAGGCGACTGACTTAAGTGTAATACTTCTTAAGGTAGAGCCAATTTCTAGGCTCCTTTAAGGCACTACCCTCGAAATCAACCAGATTATAAGAACCCTTTTCTAAGAATTATTTCATAATGAAAGTTCTGAACCACAAGGGTTTGAACTTGCTTTCCCCCAAGGAATCTTTGTCTTGGTCGTAGACCAAGACAAGATCACTTTCGGAGAAAATATGAGGGTGGACGGACCGATCATATTGACACTTGACCTGTTATTTATGAGCCTCATTAGCCAAGGCTTCATCTCAACACTTCTCATTGAGATGCTCTAGATATAAAAGATGTTCCTCAAGTGGTGTAGTGTCGGGCAATAGCTCCACTGCCAACTTTAGAGAAGGGATTTGACATTCAATGGGAAAGATTGCCTCTAGCCCATAAATGAGTTGAAAAGGTGAGAAATCGGTAGTAGTATTTACAGAAGTTCGATAATCCCAAAGCACCGAATATAACATCAAATTCCAATTTGACTTGGATGAATTAATCATTCATTGAAGAATAATATTGAGAGACTTATTCACAGCTTCTACCCGACCATTCGTTTGTGGGAAATACAATGACAAATGTTCATGTTTAAACCCAAGATTTGATGTTAATTCAAACATCATTTTGTTCTGGAAGTGACTATCATGGTCAATGACAATCTCCTTCGGGATATCAGACCTGGATATGATCTGGTTAAAAAAAAACATGACATCTGTTTCCCCGTCATTGTTAAATTTTGACATAGCTTCGACCCACTTAGTAAAGTAGTCTACTGCTAAGATGATATAGTGATGCCCCCTGGTAGAAACCCGGTGACATATAGTAAAATCAATTCCCCACTTGGTGAAGTGACCGACAACAATGACTAGAAACATAGGAGTTGGGTGTGCCCACATCTTAAGAGAGAATATCTAGCACATGTGACACTTCTTGACCACCTCAACACAATGTTTGATTAATGAGGGCCAAAAGTATCCCGCGTGAAGAATCTTTTGGGTTGTTTCCAACCTAGACATATGAATACCACATGCTCCTGTGTGACAGTTGTTCAAAACAAGATCTTCTTCTTCCTGAGTAAGACATCGTCCAAGAATTGAATCCACCCTTTGACGATACAAAGTGTCATCGAGGATGAGGTAGTTCTGTGCTTGGTGTCATATTCGTTGACCCTCATCACGAGAAGAAGAAACAAGGAACTTCAAATTATGAATATACACAAGTATATATCCATGCCAGGGGTTCAAATATGCAATCAAAAAAAGATATTTGTTAATTGGTGACTCTTCAGGAGAAATATCACTACTTTCGACCGAAAATTCCAATATTAATTCTGCAAAGACCAAGGACTTTTTAGATTTCGCCGAAACAAAATCCAAGTCAAACTCTTGCAAGATAACTATCCATCGATTGATTCTTATGTCATTGAACCATCGTGTTAACAAATATTGAAAGGGGTTGATGATGGCTATGACGATGGTATTGCGAAGTAATATATAGTGACGGAACCTGCAATTTTTTAGGTCATGCTTTTTAAAACCAGTTACTTTGAAGACCCGTGGACTTTACCTTCCCCATCAGCTTCGATGGAATGGGTATGGAATCTTGGCATGGTCATTCCCTTATACGCTTCCAAGGTTGTATACAATATTTTTCAGCAAGCTTCAACCAACCCTGATTCGACTCCCCCACATGAGATAGATCCTGTGCTCAAGCCTATTCGGGCTCAAGAATCTCTCGCTGCTCATGACCCTTTGGAATTAGTCTTGACCTATGACGAGGTGATCTTAGAGGAAATGACTGGACCATATAGACCTTGGGATGATCTTCATCATAGATCTTATTTTTTACCTGAGCTTAGGAGGATAGAGGCATGAGAGTTTGTTATGACCATGAATGGAGATGCCCCTTGTCTTATTTTTTTTTTAACTAAAACAATTATATTTTATTTTTTATTTAGATACTGATTGGGCCAAGGCCAAATCAACCATCATTACAAGGAAACAAAAACCCACTTATCCAAATTACAACATGTCCCTTTCTTACATATCTAGGGGATGAGGAAAATCCAAACCTACAGGATGGGAGTCCATGAGGGTGCTTTGTCATTTTTGTTGATTGCTCCTTGAGGCAATAGACAACCCATGTTTGCCTTTGCATTTTCTTCCTCATTCGATCCACATATGATGTGGAAAAAGAGTGAGGAGGAGAAATCTTGGAACATATACCGTAGCCTTTACAAAGTCTTGTTGAGCGCTGGATTGCTGAAGTGGTTGTTCGAGTTTAATATCTTTATCAGAATTTCAGAGTCTCCAAAAACTTGTATTTCTTTATTTCCATTTCCACGTACTATCTAACAAGATTTTAGCAGTCCTAGAATTTTAGCTTGATTATTAGTTCTCTGAGCTAATCCCTAGATGAAGCTATCTTTTCGAGATCCATCAAAGGAGTAAATCACTCCGCCTGCTCCTACATTCCCTAGGTTTCCTTTGGAGGCGCTATCGAAAAAATCAAAGATTTTCCTTGYTTCCTCCACCATGCTTGAAAAAATGCATCCATGTCTCAGAATCTCCATTCTGGAGTGTTGGAGGGACGAACAATTTTTTTTTTTATGTCCYGGAATATAAAGGTTCCTATCCATTTCTTTTCTTCAGGGAGGAGAGAATTTTTGTTCTTGAAGGAGTGATTTGCCACTGTTTCAAGGAGGAGAGATTTTGTGTTGGCGGCCACCATTGAAGGAGAGTGCAGAGAGTTGTTGAAKATCTGATCATTTTTGGCCAGCCATATTTTCCAACATATGAATTTGGGTATGGCATGCCAAATTATTTTACATATTGTATTTCTTTGGACCACATGAGGATATCACGCCTTCCAGGAGGAGAATAAGGTTATCACTGTGGTCTGCATTGGAACTATAAGATTGAGACCGTGAAGGGAGATATTCCAAACTTCTTAGGTGAATGGACAATCCACAAACAAATGATCCATCATTTCAAGATAATTACAACACGGGGATAATCTATGTGGTTTAATAATACCTCTTTTTATCAGGTTTTCTCTAGTTAACACTTTCTTGTGAATTAAAACCTAGAAGAAGAAATTAATTTTTGGAAGACCGAGAGAATCCCATACCTTCTTCCAAAGGGATGCTGACTCGATCGATGCTTGGAGTAATTGAAGGGAGGTGAAGCCCTGAGATGGGGTGTAAAATCCAGTCTTACCCCAACCCCATTTTTCTGTCAAGAGAAGATGAACAGGTGTGATAAACCTATCAACGCTGCTAAGAGTATATTCTTTTAATTTTTCATATGTTTTGGAGTTCCAGGGAGGACCCAAGACCGCTAATTCCCTGAAGCATCCCAAGAGGAAATGTATTCTAATTTGGTGAATCCGTGCTAACTAAGCCACTCGCGGATCTCTTTTAATTATTCATAATTGTCGAGGGGCGGCTAGCCCATGATGATATCTTTCCACAACATCATTTTTTCCCCATTTCCATGGATACAATATAGGTGTTTTTGGAAGAAATCAAGCCCATGTCGACAAAGGTTCCATATCAGCGTGCCTTTGGGAGTGTTTATGCCTGGAGGTTTCTCAAATAAGCCCCTTTGAGGTATTTTTCCCTTAGAATTTGACTTACAGGATGTCTGTGATTTGAGTAGAGATTCCATAGGATTTTTCCACCCAAATCAATGTTGGCTAGTTCGAGATCTCTTACCTATAAACCTCCTTCAATAAATGGGTGTTTGATAGTTTCCCAATTAACTAAAAGAAATTTCGTTTGATTCCCTTTACCTTCTCGCCATAGAAAGTCTCGAATCAGTTTTGTAACCTGAACCATGATCACCTTTGGAGCCAGAAGGAAGGATGCCTGGTAGATTTACAAGGAAGACATGACTGATTTTATAAGAGTGAGTTTCCCAACATTAGTGAGCCATTGACCTCCCCAAGCTGCGATTTTGGACTTGATTTTTCTTATTACTTCAATACACAACGGAGACTTATTAGAACCCAGAGTTAAGGGAATCCCAAGATATTTTATTTTTTCCCAGGAAGCATAGCCCAAGAACCCCAAGAAATGGGCAATTCACAGTATATTTTGTTGGTCTACATTCCACCCATACACTGGACTTTTCCTTTTATTGATGAGAGCTCCGGAGATACTACAGAATATTTGAAGGATTTCACTGAAGACCTTTGCAATATTTATGGAGGATCCACCCAACATAAGAGAGTCGTCTGCAAATAAGGCATTATTAGTTGGATCAAGGCCCTTCATCAGCTTGATGCCTGGGATTTTCCTAGCTTTCTTTTCAGCATTCATCTTTCTTCTTAAAGAATCTGCCATCAAGATGTACATGAAAGGGGAAAGAGGGAAACCTTGCCTTAATCCCCTCGAGGCTTGGAAATAATTAGTCGGTCTGCCATTCACTAGCGGGGCTATGCAAGGTTTTTCAGTACAATCTTTAATCAAGTTTACAAAATCAGAACAAAAACCAAAATAAAGGACTTTGTAAAGGAAGGAGAGTTTTACCTGGTCAAATGCATTTTCCATGTCGAGCTTTATGAGCATCCCTTTCTCCTGTCGTTGATGTCTGGAATGCATGGCTTCTTGCACCTGAATTAACTTATCTAAAATATGTCTCCCTTTGAAAAATCCACCTTGGATGGGAGAAATGAGTTTCCCTAACAGAGGCTTAATTCTATTTTACATTAGCTTGGACAAAATTTTGTGTGAAGCGTTGCAGAGCGAGATAGACCTGATTTTTTCAAAGGAACCCATATTAAATTCTTTGGGGATTAAAGATAGGAAAATGGAGTTAGTGCTACTTCCCACTTTGGATTTTTGTTGGAAAGCTTTAATCATTCTCAACAAATCAGTCTTGATTATTTCCCAGTAAGTTCTATAAATTTGGATTGAGAAACCATCTGGCCCTAGAGCTTTGTTGGGCTCCATGGACCAAATAAAATTGTAGATTTACTCTTTTGTAAAAGGATTCATGAGAGCTGAGTTATCATCCCTTCTTACAAGAGAGGGGATGTGTGAGAGGAATTCAGAGGTGGCCTCCTCACATCCAACATTGTCTTCTTTATAAAGGTTTTGAAAATGAGTTTTTGTTGCCGCTTTAAGCTGATCAAAACCTTTGTGAATGGACCCATCTTTAGAGGCAATTTCAGAAATGTGGTTTCGAGAAATTTGGGCTTTGAAGTGACGATGGAAGAAAGAGGTATTTTGGTATCCAACTTTTAGCCAGAATCTATGAGAATTAATCCTCCAGTACTCTTCTTCTTGGCGGAAAGCGCAAAAGGATTTGATTTGAGCTACTTGTTCCTTCTCTAATTCTAAATTGGTGATGTCCTTGCTCTCCATTTCCATTTTCATATTTGATAGTTGTTGAACATTCTCTCGTCTATGACTAGAGGGGGTATTATTGGGCTGTTTAAACTGGGATTTCAAAGAATGCTTTGTTCCCTTTAATTTCTTTTCCCACATGAATCTTGGAGACCCTGTAATTGGTGTGGACCAGGCCATTATGACAGTTTCCAAGAACCCTTCCTTTTCTATCCAAAGTGGGATGGAGCGGAATGGAATTGGGCCCAAGTTTTCTTCCTCTTCCAAATGCAAGAGAATGAGTTTGTGACCGGAAGTCAGTTTTTGAAGAATCTTGGTATAGATTAACCTCCTTTCTTGCAGGAATGAGCTATGGACTAGGAACCTATCGAAGAGAGGATAGATGTGATCATCCCCAATTTTGTTGTTTGTCCAGGTGTAGAGTCCATTCGAAGGCTTGAAATCAAGGAGATCCCAATGGTGAACTAGTTCCTCAAAAAAGGGTAGCATTTGGTCCCTACCACTGTTGCCACCTCTCTTTTATTTTGGTTCAAAAACTAATTTAATATCTTCGGCTATAATCATTTTCATTGGGCAGTAGATTTCTAAAAATTTGGATAAAGATTTCCAACAACCTTTCTTCTTAGAATAGAGGACAGGAACATAAATATTGAAGAGTGATAAGGTAAGCTTATTTGAAGAATGTCGAATTTTGGTGAATATCCAGTGTTGAGTCTCAAAAGAGTTTTCTAGATGAAACTTGTCCTCCACCCACAGGGTTGAGAGACCGCCCGAGGATCCCCTTGCATTAATGGATTTCCCTGCATTTTTCTTCCATTTCAGATTGTTGATTTCTAGAATGGTTTCCCCTTCAATTTTAGTCTCTTGGAGCATGAGGATCTTGGGAGATTCAATTTTCAAAAGGTATTTGACTGCTTCGACCTTCGATGGATTCCCCCAGCCTCTGCAATTCCAAGATACTACGCACATTATTTACTGGGAATGGAGTGGGTAGGACCTCCCTTGGGGCGCCTAGTTCTGGTATTTCTACCGATGGACATTTCAATAGTGGATTGGCTTCCTTGCATTTTTTTCCTCTCCACTTCTTCTTCTCTAGCTTCCTTGTGAGATTTCCTCCCTACTCTTTTTGAGGGCCTCTCGAAAGTCTCTTCTTCCAAAGATCCATAGGTTTCTAGTGATTTATTTTTTGTCATTTCTGCATAGGATGGGGGGGAGGAGTTTCCTAATGGGGAACTGGGTTGGGTAGCCACTACATTGTCTTTATCCACTGCGAGAGGAAGGATCTATTGCTCGATTTCCTCAATCGTTGGTTTTGGAGTTTCTGAAGGTGTGTTGAGGATTTAAAAATGATTTTTTGAAGCTTCTGACCTTAAAGGGGCTTAAATTCCTTCCCCTTGAACCGTCTCTATGGTGGGAGCGACAATCCCCATTGCACCCCTTTCCCTTTGGATATGTTGTTTTTCTTTGGCAGGGCTTCTTTCTGAACATATGTCCATTGTTCTCCTTTCGAATTCTCCATCTCTTCCTCAGCCTTATTTTTGCAATGATGTGAAAAGTGTCCATAGCCATGCCAATGTATGCATTTAAATGGAAGTTGTTCATATTCCAATTCGTGGATGTGAGACCAGTCTGTGATTGTTAGTTGAATGGCTTCCAGGAGCCCTACTTCTAAGCAAACTTCGACGCATATTATTGCATAGGAATACTGATCCTTTCTCTTTGCTCGATCGATATATTTTCCAAGGGTGTTGCCAATGGATTCTAATGACTTTGAGTTCCAACAATGAAAAGGTAAATGAGGGAGATGAACCCAAACTAGGATTGTCAATGGCACATCTTGCATTGGATCAAATTCATGAGACCATTTACTTAAATACAGATCTCGAGTGTAGAAATTTTAATACAAATTATGTATTGCCTGGATTATCCTGATCTAATAATTATATGGCATTGTTAAATACAGAATCACTTCTACAAATATTCTTGTGGAATTTAAAACATGATCGCCAATTGCAATATCAAGAAGAAAGATCAATCACACATAACATAGATGTTTTACCGGGAATGCATAAAGCTAAAAACCCCACTATCATATATTATGTATATATCATGGATCATGAAACAATCTCATACAAAACTCTAATACAAGAGATCTTAGTACAATATACAATCGTCTCACACTATCATACAAAAATTGACAAATTCATGTGCCAATTTACTGCTTCTAGACAACCTGCCTCCTCTGCGCAATCCCCGCTAATGGAAATCCTTGTAATGAATGAATTCCTCTTGCCTAGGCTGTGCAATCCTCATGGGCACATACAATGTGTGTGTGGTTGCATGAGTACACTCACTAATGTCACAACTGATAGTCAAACTATCCCTTTCACCTGTTATCTCAACTGGGTCTCCACTGGATCTGATATGCATGTAGTTAGTAGTGGTAAATCTTCAGTTGCATGTGAGATCACTGATTGTGAATTAATTAATAATTAATTCACTGATCTCTCACTAGTGTAAGTTCAGCTACAACTAGTACAACTGATATTAACTCACTTAACTGAGTTAAACTACTTCACAACTCACATAACTACACAACCAACTCTGTTACAACTTTGAATCACTCAGTTACAACTAATTCAACTTGCATGTCTGACCAGTTAAACTTTGAAATCGAATTTCCTATAGCTAACTGATTTGACACTTCAATTAACTATTTCCAAGTGCTCATTGAGAATAGACTAATATTTATCGTCCAACTATTATTAAGGGATAATAATAGTCGACGTACATCTATAAATAGAATTCGCTCACCATCTATAAATAGACATCATCTATAAATAGAATTTGCTCATCATCTAAAAATAGACTTCCACCTAAAAATAGCCCGAGGCTCCATCCTAGTGTAGGTGCAGAATTTTCACTAGGATCTTCTTGTTGAATCTCAACACTCCCTCTCAACAAGAAAGCGATTATCCTTCACCACGATCCTCTCTCTATGGTATTCGAATTTGCTCCTGGTGAGCACCTTCATCAAAATTTCTGCATCCTAATCTTTTGTAGGAATGTACTGAAGCAACATGATATTTCGCTACACACAATCTCTGATATGATGATAACAGATATCTATATGCTTAGATCTATCATGAAACACATGATTACTCAATATTTTAATGCAACTCTGATTATCACAATGAATCACTGTCGGATCTAATTAGAACCAAACAAACCAACCAAGATATTTCTCATCTAGATAGCCTCACATGCAGCTTGAATCGCTACCATGTATTCCACTTCCACTGAACTGAGTGCCACGGATCTCTATTTCCTGCTGTACCAAGAAACAACTGTATATCCGATACTAAAGATCCCCCCTGATGTGCTCTTTATGTCAGTTGGGATTCCCACCCAATCTGCATCTGTGAAGCCATGCAACTTCACCTCATCCATCTATCTGTACCATAAAACATACTCATATGTTCCCCTCAGGTATCTCAAGACATGCTTACCTGCCTTACAAAAGGTCTTGGTAGGATTAACCATCACTTGAATCAGCTGGTTAAACACATAGCAAATGTTTGGTCTCATGTTCACTAGATACATTAGCGAACTCACTAATTGTCGATAGACAATAGCATCCACTACCTCTGCAGAAGTAGCATCCTCTTTCTTCCAGTTTCCTGGAAGAGGAGTATCCATGGGTTTGCATCCCTCCATGTGAAACTTACCCATTATCTCCCTTGCATACTTTCCTTGAGACACAAAACTTTCACCATCTCGCTGCCATATTTCCAATCCAAGGAAATAATGGAGGCCCATATCCTTCATCTCGAACTCCTTTGCAAGGTTCTCCTTGCATGAGTGTATCAGATGCTCATCACCAGTCAGTATTAAATCATCAACATAAAGAACAATGATTAAAATCTTACCCTTGTAGATCCATCTCGACCCTACCACTGATTTGTCGACTGGTCTTGGGACAATTTCCCATGCACTGTTTTTGACAATGGAGTCATACTCCTCCACCATTGCATAAACCCAAGTGGGATCCTGCAATGCTTCCTGAAAGGAATATGGTTTAGTAAAAATACATTTTCTCATGAGATCCATGTATCCAGTAAATCGATCAGGAGACAGTCTTTGTCTGCGCTGTGAAGTAGGGGCTCCTACATTCTGTGGAACATCTAGTCTCAATCTATCAACTTTCATGGTTTGTTTTCTTCCATTTCTGATGGATGGATCTGCATGAGTGGCTTCCTCCACTCCATGAACCTCCTCATGTGGTTGATCCACATATTGAGACTCATCTTTGGGAACCAATAGTTCCTCCTCTACATGCAATTCTAGCTCCCTCTCAAGCGACAACCGCATGGATTTTCCCTCATCGAATTTTATATCTCGTCGCATAACAATCATCTTACTATTAGGAAAATACACATGATAATTATGGGGTGTTTCTGTGTACCCCACAAATATCCCAACTTCAGCAGTTGACTCCATCTTCTTCCTGGTGTTCTTGGTCACATGCACATAAACAAATGAGCCAAAAAAATTAAAATGAGAAACATCAGGTTTCTTACCAGTGAAAGATTCTTCAAGTGTACTCATGCCAAGTACTCTATGAGGACAATGGTTTTTCATATAAACCACAATGTTTCATGCTTTCACCCACAAATGCATTGGTAGGCCATGATCATGCAACATCGCTCGTGATGCACCCACGATCATTCTGTTCTTCCTCTCTGCGATCCCATTTTGCTGTGGGTTATGAGGCGCTATGAGTTTTTTTCAAATTCCTTCTTTGCTGTAAAAGTATTTGAATTCATTAGAGATGTATTCTCCACCATTATCTCTCCTCAGAGCCTTCACTTGCTTCCCCGACTCTTTCTCCACCAATGCTTTAATCTCACAAAACTTTGAGAATGTTTGATCCTTCTTCTGCATGAAGAATATCCAACATTTACGAGAAAAGTCATCAACAAAAACAACATAATACTTATGTTTTTCTGTTGAAGCAATTGAGAATGGTCCACACACGTCTATGTGAATTATCTCCAAGATCACCGAAGCACGGTTCTATTTTTCATGAAAGGTGGACTTTACATAATTCCCCATGGTGCAACCCTTGCACTGATCTAACTAAGCAAGTGTTACCATTGGAAGTCCAGTAGATATTTGCTACATGATTTTCAAGGCTCCATTATGAAGATGGCCCAATCGCCTGTGCCATAATTCACCCTCATCCCGGCTCACAATTTTTTCTGCCTTTTCCATCATGGTAGCACAACCATCTACCTCCAGCTTGTAGATATGCTTAACTCGAATCCCTATCTTCTTGACTTGACCCATTTTTTTATGTCACAGGAAAGATTTTCCATCACTGAAAACAACATCATAGCCTCTGTCCTCCAACATTGTGACTGAGACCAAGTTTTTCTTCAGACCTGGAACATGCATAACATATTTCAATTGAAATTTTTTACCTGAATCCCTCTAAAAGGTAATGGTACCAATGCCAGTCACATTGTATAATTCATCGTCACCCATATCTATATGCATTTTGAGATCTCTCTCCTCCGAGTCACTAAAAATATCCTTATATCCCATCATGTGGAAGGAAGCACCACTATCCAAATACCACACCGATCCCAATGCACTTGATGCCATGCATGCGATCAAGGATAATTTAATTTCAAATTGCGAGGCAATGGACTCACCAGCTGCAACTCCAACAACCTTCTTGTTATTCTTCTTCTGCAGAAAGTTAGTAGCGAGATGTGCATGTTCATGATAGTAAAAACACTTCACTTTGGATAAATCCATCTTCTTTCCTTTAGACTCATATTTTGAATGGAATTTATTCCCCTTCCCTTTCCTTTCCTTGGAAACCAAAGAAAATTCCTCTTCATCATCATGATTTGATGAAGAGCCATCTCTGGTGTTCCGACTTAACTCCTCCTGCAATAGATCTGACCATAGTCGTTCCCAATCTGGAAATTTTTCCCTTCCATTGATAGAGTCTTGATAACTGTGCCAATTCTTGGGAAGTCCTAGGAGAGACAATCTCACCAAATCATCATCAGTGACTAATATTCCCAAACTCCCTAGCTCATCTCGACATTAGACAAACTTTGTGAGATATTTTGGAATGGAGTCTCCCTTCTCCATCTTGATCTTCTTGAGTTTATCTTTGAGCGCCAATTTCCTATGGTCGTTGTTGTTTTGGAATAGATCCATCAAAGTCTTCCACATTGCATATGGTGTGGCTTTCCCATGGAGGTTTGAGACAATGTGGTCTTTCACTCCCTCCAATGGGATCCTTCACGCCTTTGCCACTTTCTTTTACCATGCATCAAGATTTGCAGCGTCTGCAACATCAAGCTTAGGAACATCTTTGTCAATGAATTCTTTCAAGCCATTGTCTTCAAGTACGTCCTCCATCCTGTCCTTCCAATAAATGTAGTTCAAGATGCCCTCGAGTGCATACTCTAACCTCAAGCCATTGAAATCCATTTCGATCTTGAATCAACTGTAGCACCAAAAAAGTCTTTCTACAAATTTAAATTCTATCCAATCACAAACTCAACTTCCACAATCTCCTGTGCTCTGATACCATGTAGAAATTTTAATACAAATTATGTATTTCCTAGATTCTCTTGATCTAAAAATTATATGCCACTGTTAAATA